>APFE031329007.1:0-61107 GCA_000404065.3 Pinus taeda
GTCACAACTACATGCTTGTCATAGGAAGATTTTGTTTGTAACCGCAAGCATGCAGGCCTATGTATGTCAGTTGAATGGTTTTATCCGCGCACACGACTCTCTCTGTCTCTCTCTCTCTGTCTCTCTCTGTCTGTCTCTCTCTCTCTCTCTCTCTCTCTCTCTCCCTCCCTCTCTCTCTCTCTCTCTCTATCTATCTATCTCTCTGTAGTTGGGACTTAGGGTTTCTTTTTATCATTTGACTACAATTTTCACTCATAATTGTAGGGTTTGACAGTTGACCACATGTAGTGACCATCAATCACAAACTTCTGAATTAGGGTTTTGATCATTGGAATTATTGGGTTCATCTCATGATGTTGTTTTCTTGATTTTTTCTATATAGTTGTATGGATGAAGATATGGATCAGTGTACTATATGTTGCTGAACCATTCAATGAAAATCTAATAAGAGGAAGAATTTAAAAGGATTTTCCCTATAGCGGGTTTTTCCCTCGTCTCTAACCAATCTTGCTGTCTCTATGTGTGAATTATTTTCTTCTATTGTTCCTTTATGTTCCATTGCATTAATGTTGATGTTTTTCTTTCTATATAATTCCATATGTTGTTGAATAATGTTGTAAAATTGAATAACGATATGATATTGTGGGGTGAGCCTAATATGAAAATGAAGTAATGAAATTATCAAAGAAAATAAAAATATACCCATAAGAAAATTTAACATGGTATCAGAGTTGGTCTAAAGAAAATTCACTGAAGATCACCCCTAAGAAGACACCTTTGGTGGAAGTACAAGAATATGAAGGAGACCTAAAGTAATACTAGGCTTTGAAGGAAACCCTAGGGAATCTTGTTATTAGGGTTTGATGTACATTATGAGGTTAGGGTTTGGAAGAAACCCTAGATTATGACAAATATTTGAGATATGCACTCTAGAAACCCTGGCATGTTCAAAATGAAGATGTTTAAGTACTTGCAACAGGTTTGATGTAGCCATAGATGGGATAGTCTTATCTAGGCCTGATTATTGTTAAAGTTGATGAATAAATTGAAGGCATCATTTCTATATGGTCAATGGACAATCATGACTCTTGAAGGCTAGATCGGGAGGAATATGATCATCTCCCATTGAAGATAAGTACGTTTAGATTTATGTTACCTCTTTATGATTCTATTCATGTTTGAGTTTATTGATTTGATTATTACTTATACTCTCAACATGTATACTTGAGTATTTGGATACTTCTAACTTCATTATGAGTTGTGATAAGTGGATCCTTCTTGATGATCATGGCTAGTGCAGGAAGATAAGAACTAGTAATGGAAAATGAAAAGAGGCACTTGATGAAAAGTTGACAAAGCGCTACAAATGCTTATGCCAAATAAGAATATTCACAGCTATTTAAATTCTACAAAGTATGTATGGTGATTTATTTCAACGATATTTTTCAGCTACAATATTGGATGGATAGGTAAGCCCTAAGGTATGATGGGAATGCCACCTTCACAAATGCATATGAGAGTTTGATTCATGGTACTTATGATGAGATGGTGCACTTAGTATTGGACAAGTATCTTACATTATATTAACTCATGGTAAAGGTACATAGAAACGTTTATTTTTGATATACTAGTGCTCTTGATATTTGGCAAGCATATTTCATTTTAGACATGATGGATTCCTTGATCCCATAAATAAGGCCAGCACATTGATTCTTATATATCATAGCTTGATATTATTTATATTTTTTATGTTAAGAATTATAAGCAGGATGATGGAAGTGCAATAATAAGATTGTTGCTCAAGATCTCCTTGTTGAATTGGCTTATTAATTATGACATATGGTAAAATTGTATGCCCTGACTTGATGATTGAATAAATGTAAAAAAGGTGATGAAGTGATTATGATCCCTAAATTCTGATGAATCACTTGACAACTAACCTAATCATATGACTCTAACTCTTGATGAAAATTTGATGTCATGTCCATATGTGACGATGAAGTAGTTGATGCTCACATGTTATGTCCATGACGAATATATGTATTAGAATATGATATAGTTTGATTTCATGATCTAACAATTCTTTTGATGAATGAAAATATTATGATACACAGGTAAATGTTTTGGATGATGATGAAAGAAGTAGCTTACCATTCAGAGGGAGAAAATCTTTGTAAAATGCGTACACCTATTATCATTTTCATTAAATGTGTAGAAGATTACTAATTGTTGAAGTTTTTTGACATAAATAGACAAATTTATGACATTATTGGTCTGCTACAATTTCTGGTTTGAGAAGAGAGTTTTTCTCTTAGTATAAACCCCAACTGCATGAAATAAGTCCTAAGGGTGCAATTATAGCTTCCTAGCCACATGGAATAAATCCTATGGGTACGTTATGCATGTAGGTAACTAAATATGAAGCATCATGAATGAAATTAGAAGTGCACCTAGAGTATGATAGTCCTACAGATATTGAGTAGGCATAAAAAATTTCTATGAGAAGGGAAGTTTGAATGTTTGACTTACTATAGAGAATGTAAATGTGTTGACTAAACTTGTGTTTGCAGGGGACCATAATATGCATATTAGTATGTTATTTTGATTTGATCATTCAAGTTAGTCTATGACAGTATTTGATAACAATTGCAAGGGTTTGACAAAATTTGACTTGTTTTCTTGACTTAGTGAGCACTTTTGTTTGGATGATTGATTATGCTTTAAAAATTTGAGATGATGGTTCATAGATATGTTTTGGCGTATGGATTATTGGAATTCATAGTGATAAAAAGTTAAAGTTTTGATCTGATTTGGTATCTGATGATTTTCCTCGATGACAGTGCTTTGTGGGCATAGTGACTTTAAGTGATTGATGTTGGCATTGATTTTGTGTTGGCTTCATTGGCTTTGGAACATTGGTTGAAGTATAAAGAATTGTGACTTATCCTTGGAATATGCATTTGCATCTAGTGACAATTCATGTTATGAAAACATTATGGAATTTGATATTTCTTAATAACAATTTGTTGACATAACAATAGATGAAATCATGACTTGGTATTTGTATGTGAGCTCTACTTGACATTTGGTCCAAATAAGTTTGTCACAGTGATATTGGCAGAAAATTTTATGATTTTGATATTAGTTTTGATTTGACATCTAAGGATTAAGAAGATGACTTAGTTGATTTGATTACAAAATATTTATTTGCGTAAGGTTGAGCATACTGGTTCGGTAAAATGTTATGTTTGCAGAAAACATTACATAAAACAAGGTTCCTGATTATGGCATGCCCGCACTCACAATTACTTGATGAAGCTAGGAAGATGTGCGAATACAAACCTACACGTCAAAAGTAGTCTAAGGCATGGCTTTGATTTTGGTTTTATATACCGATGGCCTATTCTTGATAGGTAATGAGCCTTTGATGGTCAAAGTAAGAGGGGATTTGCTCTAAAGTTCGAAAAGGTGAGTCGTGAAATTATGAGCTACTTTCTAAAGTTTGGAAAAGGAGAATCTATTGAAGAGTTTTTTTTGAAAGTGGAAATGAAAATCCTTGGATACTTTGATTGAATTTCAAGAAGTTTTGTTGAACTTAAGTTGGCAATCGATAGTTGGTTGAAGCATTAATATTATGTGTGAACACCTGTCCGTGTATATATATATATATATATATATATATATATATATAACATATAATATATATATATATATTAATATATATATGACACACAACACAAACAACATATATATTATATAATATATGTATATGTATTGTATATATTTATATAATATATATTAATATATATGTATATGTATCTATATAATATAATATATAATATCATAGTATATATATATATATAATAATATATATATATATATATGTGTGTGTACACACACACACACACACACATATATATATATATATATGTCTTTTGCATAAAACATGATCGAGATGCTTCAAAAACCATGAGTTGTTGCTGAGCACCCTTTGAGTTATTTGCGTGAGATGATCAATTTTTTGTCTGAGATATTGCTCCTATGATATGTGACTGTATGGATGTAATGATGTTTCTTATAATAATTATTGATAAGCTAAGAACATGTGGGTGTTTCCTTAGTATGAGACATGGAACAATATTTTTGGATGAAAATTCCATAACTTCAAGCATGAACGAGGTTGTGTACAATGTTGTTGACATGGGTAGCTATGAGGTAGGTTGAAGAAGCTCTCTGGAGAGATGTTAGAATAGGATCTGGATATGGCAAGGATACATTATTATAATAACGAGTGGGATTTGATTAGTAGAGAATCCTGTATATAGCTAGGACTGAGCTATATTCAACCAATGTTGTTGTATGAGACAAGATTAGGCTTGTGGTTACTGCCTCTGTGAGAGGGAGGCTGAATAATGTATCCTTTTTGTGATATATATTTGTTCTAATATACTATTTGATTTTAGGTCCTGTATGAATAAGAGACTATTATTATTTAGACATTATGATTAAACCGATACCATATATGAGAATGAGGATATGTTTATGGTCTATAGAAATCAAGACTAGTCGAGAACACTGAGCCAACTCTTCCCCCCTGTCTGGGCTCCTAGGGCGAGGTATTAAGATGGATGGCTCTTGGGGTTAAGGGATATATAGAAAATAATGTCATAGATGTTTATCCCCTATCTATCACCCATAGGGTTAGAGATGTTAGCTCCCCTACCTTGGTCTATGTAGAGTATACCCTAGTTGGCATCATACCCAAAATTTCGGCTTGTTGGGAATACCACTCCCCATTTGGCGAACGGGTTGAGAGAGTTATTGGAGGTGTAAAACCCAAGCTAATTATGATTAAGGTGTTCTACCACAAAGATATTGAGTGTCATTGTTGGGAAGATCAACAGGAAATAGGGTGATTGTGATTCTCACCTCATATAGCAAGTGGTATCTCTCCCATTGATTACTTCATGGGATGGTTGTGATCCTTTCTTGGTAAGTTGTATCTCACCCATTAATTGCATCATGGGATGGTTGTGATCCCTGCTTGGTAATTGGTATCTCGCCTATTTATTTACATCGAGTGAGAGTGTCCAATGGGACCTTCCTCATTGTCATTGAATTCTACGTTGATATGTGCTCCCACTATGCAGTTCTGGGTTGAGAATAAGCTCCTTGATGTGGACTGAGGTTAAGATGTGATCCTTGATATTGTTTTTGATTGAGCTAGGCCCTCTCATGTTGATGCGGGTCGTAGACTTGACTCCCCATTTATGTTTCTTGGCTAGTAGAATTGGGCTCCTTACTGGTAGTGATTATGGGTGGTAGCTGAGGCTCCCCAATGGATAGAGGGTGGTAGCTTAGGCTACCCTTCGATGTCAAATTATTCTTATTTAAGATTAAATAATGTTCAGTTTATGAGCAGAGACAATCAAGAGATAAGTGTGAATAAGAAGAAATGTGTAGAGATGAGTAGTGATGGCGTTTGATGTCGAGATACTTGAGATTTTATATGATTTGATGACATGATACTGGTGATGTTTACATGATGCAGTTGGAATTTCTCCTTAGCTTAGAAGGAGTGTTAATTTTGTAGTTGAGTTAAAAATTCCAACAATGGGACGAGATTCATGTTTCCGAGGGGACCAATTTTGGGTATTGAAGCACTCAATTTGGACAAGGGAAAGTTTATTTTTGAATTAAAGCTCACATATGAATATTTGATCGGGTAGACCATAAAGAAAATTGGACACCCTTGGAATCCTATAAATTCAAGTGACCTCAACCTCATTTGGACATCATCATTGTGATCATTTGTTGTTCTTTATTTTCGTTTGGCTCGCACAAATCTTAGATGGTTCATGGAAGTTCACTTGCACATGTCCAAAATTGCAAGGTCTAAAGCTCAAACATGTATCTAGGGTTTTCGGTCATAACCACATGCTTGTCATAGGAATATTTCAATTGTAATCATAGCCATGCAAGCCTATGCATGTGGTTGGAGGGTTTCAACTACACACACGACTCTCCCTCCATGTGGTTGGGACCCATCGTTTGGTTTTATTAATTGACTGCAGATTTCACTCATTGACCACAAGGTTTAGTAGTTGATTGCTGACAATAACAATTGATCGCATACTTTTGAATCAACGTTTTGATCATTGGTATTATTGGGTTCATCTCATGATGTTGTTTCATTGATTTTTACGACATAGTTTTATGGATGAATATATGGATAATTGTACTCTCTTTCGCTTATTCATTCAATGACAATCTAATAAGAAGAAGAATTTGAAAGGTTTTTCCATGTAATGGGATTTTCCGTGGTCTTCGACCAATCCTGGTGTACCTATGTGTGAATGATTTTCTTATATTATTCTTTTATGTTCCACTTCATTGATGATGATGTTGTTCTTTCTATATAATTACATATGTTTCTAAATAATGTTGTAAAACTAAATAATGATATGATTTTGTGAGGTGAACTTAATATGAAAATGAAGTAATGCAATTATCAAAACAAAGAAAAATATAACCCTAAGAAAATTTAACATTGCATGTGGCATGAAAATGGAAACCTTTTTGTGTGAGTGTTGAGGGCATGACCCTTGTGAGAAAATGGTGTCTATTAGAATACCATCCCCTTCCCAGTTGTGGAAACCTATTTCTAGTAGCTCCCCCTGTGGTGCCTTGAGTGAGACTTTGATTGTTACTCAAACATTGTCAAAAGGGTTGATACCATTAAGGACTTTGTTTGGTGCACCACATGAAGCAAACTCAGGTCATACATATAGTAAAAAAACTCCCAACAAATGGTTCCATTTTTCAAACAGAGATTTTGAAGTGAAGGGGATGGGGAATTCCACTGAGGAGGAAATTGATAGAAGGTTTATAAATAAACTATGACAATTTTCTACCAAAGAAATAAAAACTACACAATTAGTGTTGAGAAATAACTACAAAAATCTATTGACTGCCATTTTCTAAGAGGTCCTGAAGGATACTTTATTTCAACATTTTTAACATTCTAAATATGTTGTTATGTGAATAAACTATATTGAAGGTGTAGTCTAACACCATGAGTGGATATACCTCTTATGTGCATAGGGTGAGTTGGGGGATGGAGAAGGCGTAATCTAGGAGGTAAGGCTACCATAGAAGAGGAAAAGGAAGAAAATAATGAGGGTGGTGTGAGAGATTCCTGAATGTGAAGAGGAAAAGGGTATGTCAAGTTAGTCTGCAGAAGTTTGGTGGGAAAAGGAAGATATGGTGGACTTAGAAGGAGTATTTTGGAGTGGTAATATATTTTGAAGATGATTTGGTAGAGGAGAAAGGCTGACATCGATGCCAACAATAGAGAGGAATTTTGAAGAGAATATGATGATAAGACAGAGAAGGAGAAAGAATGGAGGAGGTTGGAGGAGCTTAGAGTGAGCACACTCTAGCATACCATGAGCAGGAGAAGAAGAAGGGGCGATGTTGCAACCTGAATTGAGACCTGTAGAAATAGTCCATCCAAAGGAGGCTCCTCAGAGTATGTCCCACACTGAACTTGCCACCTTGTGTGCATCAATTTCAACAGTGGTAAGTTCTCCTAGTAGCATATTGCATACAATAGTTAGTGGACAAAGTTAATAAAGTAGCTAGAGTTAGATAGGAAGGAGTAGTTCATAATAGATAATAGTTACATCAAGATGAATGTGGGTAGGAGTTTCTAGACAAAGGATGATGGTAGATACTTTGAAGTTTATAGTCTTTCATGGTGTTGTGAATGAGCACCCAAGGTAAAATTTGTTTGTGTTGTAAACTATGTGGGATGCTAATAATGTGCAATATGAGAATGCAAAGATTATGCAACTGGGAATGACTTTCAAAGACCATTGGTGAGCCCTACTATTGCACAAAGAATGTGGCAACTCCCAAGGGCTCCTTAACTCAAATTATCAACCTCGGGTTCGTATAAACTTAGAGGTGACAATGTTATATGCATAGTAGGTTAGATTATACTCATGCCACCCTCAGTCATGACATTAGATCAAGTTTGTTGACAAGGTTAATCCTCTCTGTGGACCGAGACAATCCCTCTAGCCCAATGAGTGGGTCTAGCAATTGAAGTGACAATGAACTAGACATCTTCCTAGGTTATAATTGAAAAGAAGAATGAAAGAGATGACCTACCTCGTTATGATGTTATTCCAATTTCCTTTGTTGAGGGTCTCGAACGGCTTGTGTCACAGACTTGTTCCTGCTTCTCTAAGCATTTATGTACCTGCACAAGTGATCAAGAAACAACAAAGCATGCCAAAACAAATAGTAAATCCAATAAAAACGTACTTAACTCGTCAAGGAATGTCAAGCCAAATAATACATAAACATATATATTTTGGGAAGATGAAGCAACAATCGTATATTATTAGGAAATAAAGGAAACTTACAACCAAAGCCTTGATGTTGAAAGGCTCTCCTTGAGTGGTAATCCAAGTCCAAGCCAATAACTCTCCAATCACTCCTTCTCCAAGTCTAATGAATAGCCTATATCCATAAGCTTAGCATAAGGGTGCAAATAGACATAGACCAACCAGCTTCTAACCTAACCAACATTTGGGAATGGGAGAGGATGAATTTATAGGCTAGGAAAGGGATTTAGGACCTCTCTGAAGATAGGATTAGGTCCTCATCTAACCACGGTAGCTCATAGCGATAGGACAAAGAGGCCAAGTTGAGAGGATTCGATCTCATTTATATGAAAAAGCTGCAGCTTGCCACTCTGGAAGCTTCTATATCATGAAGCTTTTCATCCTCTTTGGGAAAATTACCTTTTTGGGATCATCATGAGTATGCAAGGGAAGAGAGTGATGCCATTACTGGCTAAGTACAGTGCAACATGCAACTGTCATTGTTTTAAGCCTCATAAGAGCGATGATCCTCATTTTAGGGTTTTAAGATCTATTTCTTTAGGTAAAGCTGAAGGCATTTTCCAAACAAAGTCTTAGGAGGGATTTGAGTTGTATACATGGATGAGTATACAACATAATGGTCATGTTTCAGGAAATTCTAGCTATGTCACAGGGAAGTGCAAGAGTTGTGACAAAATACTGTGTAATAGATGCCCCCTAAAACATGAAGGCAAAACAAGGAGTGATGGCTGAGATGCCTTACCAGATTTTGCAAGGACAAGGACACACACTGTAAGGAGACCTGTAAATCAGGGATGCATATAAATATACATATACATATACATATACATATACATATACATATACATATATGAGATCGAGACATGAATTTATGGCATGGGTGCATCCATCCGGATGACGAAGACTACATGAAAGGATCCATGGCATGGGCACAACCATCCAAATAGGAAGGATCATCTATAAATCTAAGATCCAAGCTATGGACACAACCATCCGATATAGAAGGATCATCGTCATAAATATAAATTCCCATGGTATGGTCACAACCATCCATATAGCGTAAACATGTGTATAATCATGAATAAAACATAACCCCATGCAGCCCAAGTCATATCAGACATGACTCACGGTCTTGTGCTCCATCCCAACTCGATCAAGGTATGAATTCTAACATGCGAATGAACGTGTCGCAATCAAACATGCTAGAAAACCACTTGATTATCATCCATTGATGTAGAATGTTAACAGGTACAAGAGGAACCACCCATAATGATAATGGTTCTCAAGGAATGATAGTACAATTGTGAATGTGATAACGAAGCTGAAGTCGAACACTCATGGAATCATCTTATCAAAGGCCAATGACGAAAACTTGTCATCGGATGCAAAGAACTTATCATTAAGGCATGAAAGCTCTAAGGTATTGAAAGGGAGTTTCTAATTCATCTTCCTAGATAATAAGTTGAAGTCGACAGGAAGTGACTAGTCGAAGGAGGGTCATAATGATTCCCTCATCATCGACAAGAAACAAGGAATAAAGTGGAATAATTTTCATGACAGTAATAATGACTCAAACTGTGTATAGGTAAATAACTGCAAATTGGACTTCTCTTGAACATATTGGTGACACGGCTCTGGAGTGCGGTAGCACTAGACTCAACATAGAAACAAGGGTCATAATGATGGGGTAGAATAGTCAAATGAGAGGTAAAATGGATCACTTAAATCTGGAAGGAAAAGTGACTGAGAAAGGACATCCCAAACTCGACACGAGAAAGAGACGAGTGTCATGATCAAGAGCGACACGTTGCCTAAACAAAGGATGCTTCATCTTCATTTCCCCCCCACTATTTATAACGAGTACCTTCTTATTTTTACACAAGATTGAAGAGGGTACCATATGCTTGTTCTATAAGTTCATCCTTTGGATTAATCGATCCTAGTAAGTTCTACGAGTCCTAGGAAGGAGAAACTTGGGCTCGTCATGGTGACAAGTCTTTCCTTATGTAATTTTTAACGAGTCTGATGTAAGAATAACTCAACATATTTTTCATATTTAGAGAGTTTTAAAAAGAGACAAAAAACAAAAAAATCCATCATGTCCCTTTTTGTAATTTGTCTCTCGAATCCCAAAAGGTAGAAAACAATATTCGAGAGAACCTCCTATACATGTTCGACTAAGGTGTTCCTTTTTCATACAATAGTCCATCTTAGTCTGAAAAGGAATTAAAATTATATTGAGTAGACTTCAATTCATTTACTTTAATGAGTTCGAAATGATAAGTACTTGGCAATATTTTCATTTTTCGAGAGTCATGAAAGAGCTGAAAGATGACTCTTCCTGGAAGAATGAGTGGTATGAAAGGATAGCAACTAGTTCTAGTAATGATGGAACTACTCAAAACATGTAATGGTGAAGAGACTGGCTAATAAGACCACTCAGCACAGATGTTCCTCCAGAAAGGGTAAAACAACCAAGTGAAAGCATATGATCATTTAAAGAGATGACGACGATGGAATTAAAGAACCAAGGCTTATCTAGAAAAAATCAGCTGATGAAAACAATAATCTAAAGATGTAAAGAGGGAATGTTTTACGCAAGCTTGAAACATGAGAAAAAACTCTTCTTGGATTTGGTTTCATTTTTGCACAAACTTGAAACAATGATAAACTATGCTTGAGATAAGTTTGCATGGCCCCAGCATAATGATTCAATTCAAAGTACATGTCCCCCAAGTTTCACTTCATTCACCTCAGTTGACTACTGGTTACTAATAGGTGGATGGAATGAAGGTTCATTGAAGAGATCAAGTGAAAGACTCAACTGGGATTTTATGAGATATAATCAAAGACTTGAATTAGAAGGGGATTTGTTTCATTTTTTAATGATATTGACACATGAAAAGAACCATGCTCATGAAGACCTATTTCATCTTTTTTAACAAGGTTGATATATTAAAAGAACTATCGTTATGTCCTTTGGTTCATTTTTTAAGGAGCTTGACATAGGACAAGGAACTATGCTCCATGGCCCTTGTTTCATTTTTAACGAGCTTGACATAAGACAAGGAATTCTGCTCCGATAACTTGTTTCATTTTTTATCGAACTTGAAATAAGTAAAAGAACTCTACTCATAACACATATTTTAATTTTTAATGAGATTAACATAGTAAAATAACTATCCTCATATCCCTTCTTTGATTTTTTAAGGAGCTTAACACAAGACAAGGAACTTTCTCCCTATCCCTTTCATCACGGACCAAAAGAGACAATGGCTTCCAAGAGGTTCTCATGATAAGGGAGAACAACACTCTGGAAGGGATACATGTCCAGGGATCCAAATGAAAAATTGGGCTCCAATGCCCCTGGTACATGGTGTACTACATCACCTACTAGATCATCAGTATAAGTGGGCATGGAACAGGTAGCCATGTAATTAATGTGTGGAGGGGGTGATACTGCTTGAACATAAGAACCATTTAGGGATAATGGTTGCTAGGGTGTCAACTCAAGACCAATGAATGTAAGTTGATCAATGATCACAATTCTTCCTTAATGTGCGAAACACATCACTCAGAAGAGGGAAGAGGCAAGATATCCCATGACATAAGCATAGTCACAACTAAGGACTAGATTAAAATCTAAAGGGCCTTAGACAACCATCACATCTATATGGACAATCTTCCCTCCCAAAGTAATATGTAACTTAGGAAGGATCCCTAATGGTTGACTGGTTCCTATGTTAAAAGCTAACAAATTCTATGTGATGTGGACAAGCTGAGGAGCACCTAAATCTTGCCAAGCAATTGAGGACATGATACTAAAGGAAACAGGAGGATTTAGCTCTAGTTCATTCAAAACTAAAGAAACCATAAGAACTTGAGCAATATGGGGTTCACTCACTACCGCAAAGGTACAATTAGCTGAAGGTGGATTCAAGTCTATGATTTTCTCAACCAATGGTTGGTCAAGAACAGACTCACGAGACTCACTTTTAGAGAGAGTGAGGTTGACCAATGATGACTCTTGATTAATCACTAGATCAACTAGTGAAGGATTAGGGAAAAATTTTAGAAACCCATTTGGAAGACAAGGTTCAAAAGCTGTAAGGTTTTCCAACTCTTTGGAAGCTTCATCTATTAAAGGACAAAGGTGAATGGGTTGATTACCTTCACACAACTGACAGATAAATTTGACTTTTCCCTTTTTCCTGTGGGATTTACTAGTTGAAGGTTTATCACCAGCATGATCGCTAGAGGCTAATGAAAAGGGTCAATGTGAACATGTAGACCACACTTCTATGACCTTAGGAATACCACGACAATTTCAAAAAAGCTGGCCACCCTTACATAACATGCAAGGGAATTTTACTTTCTGGTGCTGGTTGGAAGATTTTTCTTCATTAGTTGCATCTATAACATTAATTTTTTGGTTGCCCCCTTTATTATTTTTCTTCTTCTTCTATGTCCTCTTGTCCTTCTTCTTCTTATCTTCCTCGTTACTAAAATCTAGACTTTCACTAGGTGAAGAGGAAGAACGAGGTGAAGAAATGGGAGAAGAAGGTGAAGGGTCAACTTTAGGATAAACATGATGTTGATGTTGTTTAGGGGGAGGATAACTTGGTTGAAAAGCAGTTTGGACATTTGGAACCACCGAGGTCGAAAATAACCAAACTGGTAGACCAATGGTCAATCTAGGAAGGGACAACATCGCCATATAGGGTGCACCAGTATCTTCGAAAGACAGAAAAAGACTAGGATTCCTGTGAGAGGGGTTTTCTTAACTGGTAGACTCAGGAAATGTTGCCATTGGTATCAACCTAAGATCTACTAAGGAGTATTTCCACAGGAAGGATATTGTTCTGTGGTCAATTAATTTTAGAATTTGAAACAAAATATTTTCCTTCTCATGTTTTAAGAGTCGAGAAAATGACGAGAATGTGACTCTAGTCACTTTCGTTGGTTTAGTGAGCTTGAAAGTATAAGTGCTCGATGATTTTTGCAAGTTTAAGGAGTCAAAAAAGATTGAAATGACCACTTAGGTAACTGTGGGCAAAAGAAGTACCAAGTAATCATGAACTGCAATATACAACCCAGCAAATAAATTTACCAAGGACTTGATGTACGTGCATGTAATCTCCCTGAATGTCATGTTCGATGTATCACAGCGATAGGGTCACGGACTCGGCTTCCTACGAATAAAGGTTCACAACCTATGAGGATCTCCCTTTATATACTCGACGTTACAGGGAGAACAAGTTCATGCTAGCATTGTCTAATGACAAAGCGAATGGTAGCTGTTATGTTTTATAGAGACCGAAACACGTCTCTAGCCTAGAACACTAAGTATGAACTTTAATGTTTCAAATTATCCTTAGATCAATTGATAGATTTTAAAGTTAATCTTTAATTATGTCTCAGTTTTGAGGCTCAAAACGATGTCGCCTAATCATCTATGATGCAACTATATGAGAAAAGGAAAACTTTCCACTTCAATGAAAGCTAGAGTAACCAACGCAAGACATTTCAATAAATAATTCTTTAAACAAAATGCATCATACGAAATGCCTTCCACTAACTTTCATTCTCATCTTCCAAATGAAAAATTTGGAAACGAAATATAATCTTTCATTTCACTAAATGCAATGCCAAAAGTAAAAAATGATTTCGACTTTTCACTATCTTAAATGCAACTTTTATGAAATAAAAATGCTTTTACTTTACAAATATGCACTTATAGGAATTATGCTTTTCTTTTTCTTTTGAATGATTTTATGCACCTAATAAATTTTTTAGCTTTCAATCACTGAAAAAATGTAATCTATTTTCAATGATGAACCTCAGAAAATAAGTTTTCAATGAAACAAATTTGATGCATTTTCACGAAGAGAAAAATTTGAAATACAACCTAAAACAAACGCAAAATGATGTTTTCAATGATTTCCACAGAAATAAACACTCAATTAATCAACAAAGTAAGCATCTCAATGATACCAACAAGCAACCCTAGAACTCAATTAAATTTCACTTCAAAAGAAATGAGACAAATTTTCGAAATTAATCAAGATAATCAATCAAAAACACAATAGACACTCTGGAAAATCACTTATACATGACACAACGACTGAAAACAAGAAGAAAAACCCTATTTTCTCTTATACTCTAGATCATCACACCTATCAAAGAAAAACAATGATAATCGTGACTGTAACTAAAAAATCTGCAATGTCATCACGACTGTCAGAGAAAAACCCGCAATGGGCGAGAAAAATGAAGGAAAATTAAAAAATATTCAAGACCAAACAAAAATCAATGTCCTCAAGCAATCACCATCAAGTGAAAATAGTTACAGAAAATTGACGGTTGGTCAAACTCATCACAAATCCAAGGTGAAGGATTGAATGGAAAGGGCTATAGCTTCCCTAGTGGAGTTTCCATTTTGTTGACAAGGTTAATCCTCTCCACGGATAGAGACGATCACTCTAGCCCAATGAGTGGGTCTAGTAACTGAAGTGACAATCAACTAGACATCTTCCTAGGTTATAATTGAGAAAAAGAATGAAAGAGATGGCCTACCTCGTTATGATGTTATTCTGATTTCCTTTGTTGATGGTCTCGAGTCGCTTGTGTCATAGACTTGTTCCTTCTTCTTTGAGTGTTTATTTACCTACAAAAGTGATCAAGAAACAACAAAGCATGCCAAAACTAATAGAAAATCCATTAACAACCTACTTAACTGATCAAGGAATGTCAAGCCAAATAATACATGAACATATATACTTTGGGAACATGAACTAACAATTGTATGTTATTAGGAAATAAAGGGAAAATTACAACCAAAACCTTGATGTTGAAAGGCTCTCCTTGAGTGGTAATCCAAGTCCAAGCTAAGAACTCTCTAGGCACTCCTTCTCCAAGTCTAATGAATAGCCTCTAAGCATAAGATTAGCATAAGGGTGCAAATATACATAGACCAACTGAGCTCTAACCTGACCAACCATTTGGGAATTGTAGAGGATGAATTTATAGGCTAGGAAAGGGAGTTAGGACATCTCCAAAGATAGGATTAGGTCCTCATCTAAAGGATGTAGCTCATAGGGATAAGAAAAAGATGCCCAGTTGAGAAGATTCGACCTCATCTATGCAAAAAAACTTCCAACTCGTCACTCTAGAAGTTTCTAGATCTTGAAGCTTCTCATCCTCTTTGGGAAAATTACCTTTTCGGGAAAATCATGGGTATGCAAGTGAATATAATGATGATAATGTTTGCTGTATAGTGCAACATGCGACCATCATTGTTTTAAGCCTCATAATAGTGATGATGATCATTTTAGGGCTTTAAGAGCTATTTCTTCAGGGAAAGTTCGTGGCATTTTGCAACAAAGTCTTAGGAGGGATCTGAGTTGTATACATGGATGAGTATACTACATAATGGTCATGTTTCAGGCACTTTGGGGTATGTCATGGGGAAGTGTAGGAGGTGTGAAAAAATATTGTGTAACAAAGGTTTTCAAAGACTATTCCTCCTACCAAACTATAGTGAAAGATTGCTAGTGAAAGCATAATTGAAAACTGATTCTAGCTATGAAAGTGAAAATGCCAGTTGCTCAACCCGTAGATGTTAATTAATCATTTTATGAAAGGAAAAGGAGTAATATACTGGCAGAAGGAAATCTACTTTATCTTGCATAATTCTTCAAATCAACAACATAATTTCCTATACCATCTATCTATTTCACACTTGCATGAAAATAAAAAATCTAACTTGCATCACGCTTGTGATTGAAAAACATTATTTTTACTCTATTTTACAGTGAGGAAAATGAATGGTTGGAGTCATATAGGAGCTTCTCTTGATAATAAAATCATAACTTGGGTCATTATTCATCTTGAATGAGCTAAGGTTGTAGTAGGGAGCAAAGCAGGTGAATAAAAGTGGTGCTACATTCCTACTATAGATGTTGCTACACGAGGTCATGTATTGCCATAGGAGTACCTGTAATGCTACAGGAGGGGTTCGGAGAGCATTTTTAGAGTATATGAAAAGGTATATGACGGTTGTAGAGAGTTACGGAAGGTTGGGGAAGCCTCCTAACTAAGCCCAGGACCTCTCAAAGGTCTGTATTGCACTAGGATGAATGCTCACGGTGTCCTAAATTTTCTAGGCAAAGACTAGTAAAAAATGAGAGATTAGTGACAATGTGACTAATAATATTAGTCACCACAATTATTTCAATTGAGTTACAACCAAATTTGAGAAATTTTAAGTGACCTAACTAGAAGCGGTTAAATTAAACTACTAATTTGGTCTAAGGATAAAATATACTACTAGATAATAAGTGATCCAACTAAAAATGACTAACTTAAATGACTAATTTAGTCTTGGACTAAAATATATGGCTAAATAATAAGTGAAAAAAATAAAAATGATTAACATAAATCACTACTAGAGTCCAAGAATAAAAATATGACCAACTGATTAGTAGAACAAGTATATGTATTAGTCATTTATCCTAGTCATTTTTAATTGTGTCACTTCGAAAATACAAAATTGTAATTTTGATATTGAAGTGTTACATATCATTAAATTTTAACATTGTATAGACCCCTTTGAATCCAGCTATAATGTTAAAATTAAGAGACAAAGAGGTCTCTAAATCCATCTACAATATGAAAATCTAGAGACCCCTTTAAGGGAGTCTCTAAATCCATCTACAATGTTAAAATTTAGGTAGATGGATTCAACGACCCCCTTAAAGGGGTCTATAAATCCATCTATAATGTTAAAATTATAATATCTTTATACAATATAGACTATAATTTTACATTATATAATAGTTTTTCAATCCCTTTGGAAGGAAGGACAACAAAGAGAGTTTGAAACTAATATAGAAGGGTTTTAAGGGTTAATAGGAATTTGTTCCTCATATCTTAGAGAGATGACACACTATTTGTTGTGGGTTTTTTGTGGTGTTGTTACATACCATGGTTGATTATTGCACTAGATTCCTAGAGACAATTATTTCATTAATTTTAATTCAAAACATGTTCATTTAAACTTGGTCAATTAATATAAATCTAGATTACTCTAATGACATTGTTGAGAATCATACTGAAGGGGGGGAGGTGTGAATCAATATTTCCAAATCAATAAAATTTTCAAGTTCATATCACGATTTTTGTACACGACTTTATTGAAGGGAACCCACATGTGTATGCGACTGTTCTTAAGACAATTAGCATATATCTAGTAAACTTACTTTGTAGTTAATTCATATTATGTTTATTTTGATCCAGTGGATCAATAATTCATTAAAAATTAAATAAATAGTAACCATGTGGAGTAAGAACAAAATAAACCATCACACATAAGCAACACACATGGACTCTAGGATTTAATATGGAAACACGATGTGGGATAAAACCACATGTTGTTGTTGTCTCTGTCTTCCTTTTAATATGAAGAAAATATTTTACAATCTTGTACTAGTGCAGACTCATGATAGTATGAGGGCACCCACCTACAGAAGGGTGAAACCTTCGGTCCTCCTCTTGATCCTATTGGATGGGAGCTCCAACCCCCTCAATCTTATATTGGTGTAAACTTATACCAGTACGCAGGCACCAACCTGTAGAAGGCTGCAACCTTAGCTCGTTTTCCAGTTGCTACTAGAAGGGAGCTACAACCCCCTGATCTAATTTACTAGCTACCACTGGAAGGAAGATTCAACTCCCTCATCTCCATAAAATTTCATACTAGATCCACTTGCAACAACACATCATAGCTTGTAGGCCATGTTTCATCAAAATTTTAAGATTGGAACCACTACCAACATTTAAGCTCAATACCAAGCATCAAACTGAAACTTATCAGTTTATCTCAATCATCAATCTCTAACCAAACTAAAGCAGCCAATGACTGAAACTCAATCATTGAATTAGCCAAAATATTAACCAATCAACTAGAACAATCAAATCACTGTAACCATAGTACTAAAACTCATACTGCACATCACAAAAACCATATTATGTTACTGTAAACCCTAATCAATCATCTGTCAAAATATGTATGCTAGTTTGAAGTAGAAAACCCACGCGTGTACATGCCTTTCATTAAGCATACTCGTGTACAAATCTGAAACTACTAAAACCTGAAAATTGTACCATTGTTACTCTGAAATGAACATTGGATCATAGACAAATTTACTACAACATTCCGAAAAAACCACAGAAACTTCATTGATCTTCAATCACAACTAGCAAGTAACTTCAACATTCTTCAATTAATCAATCCATAATCAAAACATCATTGTTTAAACTCAAATCATCAAGAAGACTTCATTAACAACAACAAAAACACATCAAGGTTGATTAAACTAATCAAACATCCTTTTCACCAAAACCTTACTTTCTGTACACACTTTCTTCAAAGCATATCTGTGTGTGTACGTGCTTTTCAGGAAACAAACCCACATATACGCGACTTACATAAAAACACCAACATGTGTACATTCCTTTTCACCTATAAAGCCCGTGTACAAATCTGGAAATTTAGAATCAAATCTTCACTGCAACACATAACTTTAGACATACCCACATCTCGTCATACATAGAAAAATGATGCATTAAGACATTTTCTACACAAATTTGATCATCTCATAATCATGATTGTCATCTCAGATCTATTGGATATGATCCATCAGCAAACTCCTAGGTGCATACTTAGTTTAGATGAAGCAAAGCATCAATAGCCCATTACATGCATATTTTCTTAAGATCTAACTATTCATAATATTTCCATCACTTGCACACATACTGTCACTTTGATCTTTATCTCCTTATATAGTTTAGCCCTTATCCAATACCACAAGACAAAGCCATACTTGAGTTGATGGTTTTCTTAGATAAGATCAAAATATCTGTTGTTGGGCTCAATACCACACTGCAATACCCTGGTAAGGACCCTTGGTATTTAGAATACCATAGTGCGTAAACTGTATACACCTTTTCTTCCTCATACTTGCATGTGTATGTGGCTTTGCTTAACAGAACCCATGTATACTTCTTGAACTTTCAACTTTATCATACCACTGAACTACTATGATTTTGTCAAAACACTTTGCCATATCTCTAAAACACTCTTTCACATCATATTTACATCTTCAACAAGTAGGTTTCCATAAAGAGACAACTCATCATGTAGGTTTTCATTGATCAGGTAGGTTTCCATCAAGGATAACACATAATTGATAATGGCAGCAAACATATTATTCTATAAATAATTCTACAAATACATGCATTACAAAGATGTGAAAAAATTATAATAGTGCATTCACATTCTTAGAGTGTGCACATAATATTATTATAAAACCGTACATACTAATTTGTTTTGTGGCTCTTTATGTATAATAACATGCCATGGTTCCCATATCCAATTTGAAATCTAAATATCCCTTAAAGAGTATCTATGTGGTCCTTTGAAGGTTACTTCATGTTCCTTGAACTCTAGAAGCTTTATTTAGGGCCTAAGGCCCACTTTTCTCCTCCCCTCAAGATAGTACATTCCCCAAGACCCATTCTTATCATGCAAAATATTATGGAACTAGCTCACAAAAAGATATAAAAGATAGATCAACGCCTTAGAATTTAGCCTCTTCGAGGAGGAAACCTCCTTTACATTACACAAATGAAAAATTCTTGGATGATTCAAATGGCAAAACCTCCTTTATATATATATAGGATTCTAAGGGGTCACAATATAACCAAGACGACCTAACAAAAATAATATAAAGGCAAGAAAATAACAATAGAGGGATTCTATGAGGCACAATAATAACACTATGGGGACAATAGGGGCACAACAATAATAATAAGGGATACAAGACAATAGTAATGGGGGAATCACTAGTATTATAGGGACCTAACATGCCTCTCTACTTCAAAAAAGTGTTGTCCTAAACACTTCAGTAGTTTAGGATGCATCTATATAAAATTATCATCCTCCCATGTGGAATCTTCAATGGGTAATTTCTTCCACTTGATGAGATACTCTGAAATTGATCGATTTCAAAGCTATCAAGTTCTTGTTTCTTTGACTGCTTCAAGTACCAATATGATTTTTCCTTCCTCATGAAGTTCTGGCAATTTTATTTTGTACTGGAAGCTTCTCACCTAAAACCTTCTTTAACCATGAAACATGGAAAACTGGGTGCACTCGTGAAGCTGTAGGAAGCTCCAATTTGTATGCCATAGTACCTATCTTTTGCAACACCTTATATGGACCATAATACTTCGGTGATAATTTGTTATCCTTCTTAGCTTGCTTGAGGGACATTTGTTTATATGGTTGTAGCCGTAGGAATACCCAATCACCTACATCAAAACTTCTTTCACTGCGATGTTGATCTGCCTGCTACTTAATTCTATTTTGCGCCAAGGTGAGGTTATCCTTTAAGAGTTGGAGAACTTGTTGTTGATGCTCGATGTGATCTTCCACTTCATGAACCTTAGAATTTTCTCTTAAATATGATGTGCTGGATGTTGGATGATATCTATAAGGTTCCACAAATGAAGTCTTTTTTGTTGCAGTATGGAAGGAAGTGTTATACCACCATTTAGCCATAGGAAACCATTTGACCCATTGTATCTTTTCATTAGATACAAAGAAACGAAGATAGCCTTACAAACATTTCTTTACTATCTATAATTTCCTATTAGATTAAGGATGAGAAGATGAGCTATGAGCTAACTAAGTACCAAAAAAAGAAAATAATTATGTCCAAAAATTTCCAGTGAAAATGGGATCCCTACCACTTATAATAATCTTTGGGTTTCCATGTAGCTTTTGAATTGTTTCCATAAATGTAGTAGAAAATGTACTGACTTTAAATGGATGAGATAATGCATAAAAGTGTGCATACTTGGTAAGTTTATCAACCACCACCGTGATAACACTCATTCCTTCAGACTTGGGTAAACTTGTGATAAAATCCATTGAAACCTCCTCTCAAAGTTGGCTTGGAATGGATAAAGGTTGCAATAGTCCTGGGATATTAATTGTTTCAACTTTATTTTGTTAGTAAATCAAACATTCTGCCACAAACTTTTGAATATCCAATTTAAGGGAATCCCAAAATAAATCCTTCTTAACCCTGTGGTAGGTTTCTAGAAATCCTAAGTGCCCTCCTAAGGGAGAGGTGTGCAATTTCGTAAGAATCTTTTATTTGAGTTGGCAATTCTTACATAGGTATAACCGACCTTGTACCATAACAAATCATTTTTCCAGCTAAATGTATTAGATGTAATGGTATCTTGTTGTATCTTTTGAATGAGTGCCCACAATTCCTCTTCATTCTTCCATTCATCCCTTACCTCGTTTATCCAATCTGGTTGGATAATAGAAATGATGCAAAGAAATGCTTTCACATCCTCATCCTTTCTTGAGAGTGCATCTCCGACAACATTTTTCTTTCCTTTTTTTGGATGATTTGAAGGTCATAACCCAACATCTTTGTGACCCAATTTTGCTACTCTTTTGAAGATAATCTTTGTTCTAAAAAGTATTTCAGACTATCATGATTTTCTTTTACCTTGAAGTGTCTTCCCATTAGGTAGGGTCGCCATTTCTTAAGTGCATGTAGTATTGCCAACATTTCCTTCTCTTAAATTGCTTTGTGTAAATAATTACTTTGATTAGATGACTTTCAAAAGGAATGGTTCTTTCTTCTTGCATTAAAATAGCACCAATTCCAATTCCTGAGGCATCACATTCCACAGTAAAGGTTTTTGTGAAGTCCGGTGTAGCTAAGACTGGTGCTTGGCACATTGTCTCTTTAAGATGTTCAAAGGCCTTTGTTGCTTCTGGAGTCCATGAAGATGCATCTTTATTCAATAATGTTGTTAGAGGTGTTGCTCTACTCCCATAACTATTAACAAACTTGTGATAATATCCTTTCAACCTAAGAAATCCTTGTAGATGCTTTACGGATGTGGGGAATTTCCATTCCTTAATGGTTTTAATTTTTCTAGGGTCTACCTTAACACCTTCATGAGATAAAATATGACCTAGATATTCCACCTTACATTCCAAAGTAACATTTGGAGATTTTTGCATATAATTGTTTCTCCTCCAATAGTTTGAACACCATGTCAACATGTTGGACATGATCCTTCCAAGACTTGTTGTAGATTAGTATATCATCAAAACCTACTAATAAAAATTTTCTAAGGGTTTGAAAATGGAATTCACCAAACCTTGAAATGTAGAAGGTGCATTAGTAAGGCCAAAAGGCATGACCAAAAATTCATAATAACCCTCATGAGTTCTAAATGTTGTTTTCTGGAATGTCTTTAGTATTCATTATGATTTGATGATATCCTAAACGAAGATCCAACTTGGTGAAGTAAATTGATCCATGCAGTTCATCCAATCATTCATTAATGACAGGAATGGGAAATTTATCTTTAATAGTGAGCTTGTTGAGCTCCCTATAATATGGACACATGCGCCATGATCCATCCTTCTTTTGAACCAATACTACTTGAGCAGAGAAAGAACTTTGACTAGTTTGAATTATACTAGCCTCTAGCATTTCTACAACCATACATTCAATTTCACTCTTTTGGACATAGGGAATTTTGTAAGGCATAATGTTTGGAGGAACACTTCCTAGGATCAAATTAATAGCATGATCATGATCATGAATAGGTGGGAGGCCTTTGGGAGTGTCAAATACCTTGGAATGATTGTCCAGGACTTCTTAGAGATTTAGAGAAATGGATGATTTCGATGTGGGAGCCTCTAGTGAACATAATCATGCAATTATGCCTCGCCATTCTTTCTTTAGAAGCTTTGTCATTCCGTTAGAACTGATTATCTTTCCTAGTTTCCCTACGATATCCCTTAATTCAACTTCCTTTCACTCTGAAGAGAATATAATGAAAAGTTCTTGAAAATTAAAAGTTATTGTACCCAAGGATTTGTAGCCATTGGACTCATAGTACAACATTAGCACAACCCATTGGAATGGAAATCATTGGGCTATTCAAAACATATTCTCGCATGGATAGCTTGATATTATGGAACTTTCTTGATCAATTTATGTTTCCTCCACATGCAACCATCAATTGACACTCTCATGCTGGATATAGAAAGAAATTTGATTCCTTAGCTATCTTACAATGAATAAGATTATGGGTACTTCCCAAATCAATCAACACTATTACCTTTTTCTTCTTGATATGCCCTTCTATCTTGATAGTTTGAGGAGTGGTAATTCCAACCAATGCATTACACGATATGGTCAGATTCATTTCTTCTTTTTCTAGGGATTTTTCATGGTGTATATCCTCTTCTTTTGATGTTTCTTGTTCCTTTTCTTCCTCCTCTTCATAATCTATGTAAAATAATTTCTTCTTGGCACACTTATGAGCTTTAGTGTATTTTATATCACAACTGTAACAAAGCCCTTTTGTTATTTTTTCTTCCAATTGTTGTGGCATCAACTTTGTAGGTTGTGGATGGCTAGGGGCAGTAACACTTCCATATTTATGATTGTGAGTGGTAGGCTTCCTTGTTGCCATAATTTTGTTTTCCATTTTTCTTTCCAACCTAAATGCCTTCTCTAGTGAATCTGGTTCCCAAAGGTGAACCTCATGTTGGATGTTATCTTTTAAAGTCCCTATGAACACATCAATCCTATGCTCCTGGGGAATATCTTCTACCCTTATATTCAATTTTTGGAAGTCCTCAATGTGCTCCATCATTGAACCCTTTTGTTTGAGATTTATCAGTTGGCTAAAAAAGGTGTTGTTTTTTGTATCCTCATAGTGTGCTATCATTTCATCTGTAAAAATAGCCCAAGTGACAACTTTTTTGGTTCCAAATATAAAGTTGCAATGTGTACCTTTTGTGCGTTTTGCACATTATGGAGATCAAAAAATTGCTCCATCTATAGTATCCATGTTCCGAGATCCTTGCCATCAAACTTCCTCATATCGTTTTTTGAACATGGTGGCTCTTTGATCCCACATTAGAGTCTATGAAATCATGATTAAAATTTACTTTGTTATCATCATGAGTGTCCTTTACTACCCTTTTTCCATTAGTAAGCATTTCTTGTAGAAACTTTGTCAAATTTGTCTTCATATCTGTCTTCAAATAGTCCATGCCTTTCTTTAAATCATCCATCTTAGCTTCCACGCCATCCATCTTAGCATCCATGTCATTTATCTTAGTTTGTATGCCTTTATTTAAACCATCCATCTTAGCTTCCGTGCCTTTCTTTAAACCATCCATCTTAGCTTCTACATCTTTCTTTTAACCATCCACCTTATTTTCTGTTACTTTTTGTGCGAGTGAGATTTGTTGCACTTGTTCTCATAATTTAGATATATCATGTTGCATTTATTCCTCTTCTTCATGAGCCATGCTAGAGCTTTCAGGTTGCTTACTAGGTGTTTCCATTTACTTTCTTTGAGGCATCAATTAACAATAATAATGCTTCACTATGCCCTTTGAATTCTTTCAAACTAATGTTTCACTTTGTAGGAGCACGATATTGAATTTGATGTATCTCTATAATTTTGGATCTCCCAAGTCTGAAACTTCTTCCCTGCGGTAACCCTCTGAGTAGTCTATCTAACCCCGCAAGTCTAATCAGGATTGGATTCTCCAATGAAGAATTATGCCAAATCTCCCATGATGACCTAAGTATAGACTGGTTTAGTAGAGCGAACTTGTACGATGTGTCGTGGGTCACTGTTTCCACCTTAGGTTCTAAAATTTATACCCAAAAAAGCTACAGTCTATCCTATTTCTGTAAATTCTTATGAAAATTCAATCTGATGGTCAGATCGAAAGTGATGACAATTTTCCCGAGGTGACCTATTTGGAATGTACTTCAGGGGTCCACAAAACCCCTAACTTCCTCAGATAATATCTCCGTAAATATAGTGAGATATGATCTGAAATTCGGAGCCGAGGTTCAGACCAATTTCTTCTCAAATGGTTTTTTTTGTATCTTCTGAACCTTTGTAGCAAAATATTTATAGTGAAAGTTCCATGATAACATGTTTTAGATGAAATTCTAGGGCTTGGAAAAACCCTCACTTCCTCAGATCATATCTCCGAAACTATAGCTAGATAAAATCTGAAATTTGGACCCGAGGTTTAGCATGATTTAGTCTCAAATAAGTTTTTCTTTAGCTTCTGAAATGTCACAAAAAAATTTATAGAAAAAATTCCACGATGACCTGTTTGGAGCAGTGAAACCTTAGAATCCAAAGATTTGATACCAAATGTTATGAAACTAGCTCACAAATAGATAGAAAAGATGGATCAACACCTTATAGTTCAGCCTCTTCGAGGGGGAAACCTCATTTACATTACACAAATGAACACTTCTTGGATGATTCAAATGAAAAAACCTCCTTTCTATATATAGGAGTCTAAGGGATCACAATATAACTAAGCCGACATAACAATAATAATATAAAGGCACAAAAATAACAATAGAGAGATTCAACGGGGCACAATAATAATAATGTGGGGAAAATAGGGGCACAACAATAATAATAAGGGATACAATGACAATAGTAATGGGGGAATCACTAGTATTATAGGGACCTAACATTAACCATACCAGTGGTGACAAATATCCCCCATAAAGGCCAAATGTCCCTAGAGATGTCGTGTGTGGTAATCCAAATTATCCTTGTTCAAGAAGATTGATTATAGGAAGATTCAAATATGACCTAGCACCTTATTATCCTTCCTTGACCATTGTTCAGGCCCCACTTTTCATACATGGTCCAAAAAACCTCCTAATGGTATTGGGGCCCAATTTAGAGGCCCTAAGACCCAACTATGTCACACAAAACCTTCAAATAACACCTTTAATGCACTTGAAGCTAGATATATCTTAGACAAGATATGCCAATGGTGGTTTGGGGCCTTATTCACATCCATTGAACTTGAGAAGTTTCTTTTAGGGACTAAGGATCTCATTTTCATTTCCTATCCATCATAGATGCCATATGATCCATTATTATTAAGCAAAACATAATAATTGTGCTCATATTCTCATTCTAATATTTGTTCATTGACATTAAACATGAGAAAGAGGTATTTGAGGCATAAGGCCCTTTTTCATTCCTTGGCCAAAATAAGCCCTAACTCCTATATATGATGTGGAGAATTAATG
The DNA here is from genome assembly GCA_000404065.3 of Pinus taeda. Taxonomy (NCBI): domain Eukaryota; kingdom Viridiplantae; phylum Streptophyta; class Pinopsida; order Pinales; family Pinaceae; genus Pinus; species Pinus taeda. The sequence goes on from APFE031329007.1 coordinate 26,618, forward strand.
GAACCCTTACCCTAGATGGATGCCTAAAATCACTTAAAGAGGATTTACATTGTTCTTTATGGTCTTTTTCATGTAATGTAGTCCAAAGAAGTTTCATTTTTGGCTTGAGGCCATTCTTTTCACCCCTTTTCCTGGCACAAGCCTGATACCCATTCTTACTATGTAAAACATACTAATGACACTAAGGATTCCCCATAGAAGCCTAAGATCCCCTCTAGAGGTCATGCATGGTTCTTTTATAACTACATCACAAAGCTTAATCATCAATGATTCAAATAAAGCCTAAGCCCCTTATGTTCCTATTTTAATGAAGCTTACAATTGTAAGCATCATATGTGATTTGAAATCCTCGTAATTTCATTAAAGTCTAATGATGAAGATCCAAGACCCCATCGTGGTGTGAAAAACCTTTGAATAGTAGACATATCTTTCTTAGAGGGAAAACAATATCCCTTAAAAAATATAATTAATGTGGCAATTTGAAACCATTTTAATAATCATTCATTATTTAAGACTCTTTTTTAATTTCCTTCCTTTGCCATAGTAACTATGGCCATGAGACCCATTCTTACTCTAAATGTACTTTTTCATTGTCAGCCATAATGATAAGATTATTTATCATATATCATCTCTATAATTGTTTATATTTAATTATGTGCTCGTAACTAGATTCAAAATCCCTCCCTCCACAATCTTTCAATATTGGGACAAGGGGCCAGTGCTACTATTAACAGTAATAAGCGACACACATTGCACCTTTCCACTTTCCCGTTCACAACACCTCTTCCTTGTTCTCTTTGGCTTTAAAAAATTGGATACTTCCATGTATACCAACAACTGGAGGAACGAGGATTACAAACAGAAAATTGTTAATAAGATGTACTCAATTGACTCACAACACCCATATATTCATTTGTGGTTTTTGTTTGTGTTTTCAATCTGATTCTTTGTGGATGTTACACTATTAATTTGGGTTCATGTATTAATAATAGTTTAGGCAACCAATCAATTCATACACATCTATCTATTATTGAGGAATTTCAAATAATGTTCAGGAGATGATGAGTTTTGTTATGCTCAAATTGAATAATTCAATACGACTTGGTCTCGCTCTGTGCCGAAAAATATTATCGATTGTAGGAACTAGAGAGCACCATGGATACGAAAAATGTGAGGAACGAGGATTCCAGAAAGAAGAGAGTAAATAAAATGTACTTAATAGACTCATAGAACCCATATTTTTAGTTTTTTTTGTGTGTTTTCAATTTGGTTCTTTGTCGATGTTCCGCTATTCGTTTGGTTTGATTTATTAATAATAATTTAGGCCACCAATCAATCCATACACAATTGTGTATGATTGAGGAATTTCAAATAATGTTTAGGAGAGGAGCGGTTATGTTACGGTCCAATTAAATAATTCAATACGACTTGGTCTCGCTCTGCGTTGAAAAAGATTACCAATTACCCCTCAACATTTGGGGTCAAGATTAATGCGTTCATTCATTATTGAAAATGATTATATTTTTTCCCAAGGAAATATATAGTGAAGATCCACAAAGGGAACACTTTTCATTGGTTTGACTTGTGACCTCACTATAGGCACTTTTAGCAACGAGAAATCGACTATTTAAACTAACCCTTCATGCTATTGAAAATCACCATTTCTCATGATACTTTGAAAGAAAATTTATGTAGATGAGGCATCCATCTATTTGATAGGGAGCATCCATCTATTTCATTGAGGCTTCTAGGACCTCTTTATTCCCAAAGACACAGTGAATGATTTACAATATTTTGAGCTCACAGAAGGAATGATTAACGGTCGATATGGATATGTGTACCATCTCCAAGACTAAAAGCATTTTACCGTTGACCCATTTTTAAAAATGGCGTTGCCTAAAGTTTATTTACTTTTGGATGATCGAGGTTGAGATTGTGTAGAAAATTCCTAATTCCTAAGATCATCACAATTGTTAATATTAAAATTACAAATTGCAACAATAAAAAAATTGTTGCATCGAGATTCACAGATGGAATGATTCAACATCCTTATGGATAAGCGCGCCATCTCTAGGAATTAAAGGCTTTTATCATTTACCTTTTTCATTTTTATTTATTTATTTATTTTTATTTATTCTGAGGAAAATTGGGGCAGATCAACCAAAAGGGATCACATTCTACCATCCAAACTAACAAATCATAACCTTGAGGGCATCAAGGAGATTCTGACCCCGTGACCTCCCATTGGTGAGGTACATTAGTGATGGGAACACAACCAATTGAGCTAACCCTCTAGACTCATTGACCCTTTTTTATGGCTTTGTCTATGTTTTTTTTCCTTTTGGACAATTGGGGTTGAGCTTGTGTAGAGAATTTCCAAGGTCATCGCAACTAGTGTTATTAAAATTATAAATTGCAACAATAAAAAAAGCATTTCACCAATATGTGTTGGAATTATGATACAAGTATTGTCCTTGATGGCAACTCTACAGGTCAACTCAGTTTTGATAAGAGGCTAACAGGAATATTCAAAGGCAATAGGGCAGTTGTATAGAGGATCAGGAAGATGGAACTAAGGTCTATTGATCAGAATAAATAAGTTGAAGGAAGAAGACGATGTAAGATTAGTTGAAGAGATACAAGAAGGCTCACTTAGTCCAACCAGCATATACACGTGGGTACTCAGAACAGAAATAGCATATAACGTACACACACACTCCCATAGAAGGCAAAGCGTGTACATGTTGAAAACCATAGTTTTGGTTCAAGGAATTTGGTCCAAGGTATCTTTGGACCATGATATTAACCCTCGGTATTTCTTCCGAGGTATTCGATCTGTGGTATTTGGTCCAAGGTATTGGTCCTAAGTGGATTTCGTCCATGGTATTGAGAAAGGCCAAAAATTATATAAAGAAGAGAGGATCATAAGGCTAGATGTGCAAGTGAATAAGATTCTAAGGAATACTTCTATTTGAAGTATATTTTATGTTGTAGGGTTATGTTTGGGACTAGATCTAAAAGATTTATGTCCACCTTGAGTTCAATATTGAGTCGAGATCATGGGACCTGAAATGACTTATTCTTGAATGATTTGATATTGGTTAAGGCTAGATCTGATGCTTTGCATCTATTTTATTTGTTATCTATCACGATCTGGGTTTGTCTGAAGTCTGGGATTGCAACAAAGTTCTGAGTCAATGTTTGCAGATTTGTACGTAGGTTTGTCAGAGCGTATACACGTAGGTTCTGTTCTTTCAAGTAGACTATACAAAATAAAGGCTTGATGTTTAGAGATGACTAATCTATCAGATCAATATTGTTGATTTATTACTTCTACTGTTTTACTGTTGACTATAAGTGAAGTCTTCTTAGATATGAATGTAAATCTCAATGCATAAGGAGTTTGATATTTGATTGATTGTATAAGTGAGAAGACATTTTTTTGTTGCTTGCCTATGTAAAGCTCTATAAGTTGATAGTAGATGTTCAGTGCACTTCTGGTTGGTACAGTTTGTGATTCAAAGATTTTATGATTCAGAATCTTTAGAGGTATACGGAGGTTGGGCTGAAGGAAGTAGCGTGTACATGCAGGTTTTCTTTATTGAAGTAGCGTATACAGTCTAACACTAGAATTTTTGAGGTTTCAGTTGGTTTTGAATGTTGATACAGGTTTCTAGGTTCAGCACAGTGTTCTGATGACAACGATCTAATTGTTTTAGATTAACTGCAAGTTGGTTGATGAAGTTTAAGTTTCTAAATTTCTGATGGGTTATTGACGAGTCCAGGACTTCATATATCTTGATATGTGCCAGGAGCATCCAATCTGAAAATTCATGAAATGTGGTCCCTAGTGGAAGAGTGGAGTTTTCTATAGGCTGGCACCTATGTACTAGTAAATACATTGGCTAGTACAAGAGTTAGGGGGTTGTAGCTCCCTTCCAGTAGAAGATGGAGAACGAGAGAAGGTTGTAACCTTCTGCAGGTAGAAGCCTGCCTACTGGTATAAGTCTGCACCATTACATAATTCTAAACAAATTTCCTTATTATTAAAAGAAGACAGAGATGATAGCAGCACATGGTTTTCACCCATATTGGGTTTCCACCTTAAATCTTGGTGTTCATGTGAGTTGCTTATGTGTAATGGTTTATTATGTTTATACTGCACATGGTTAATTTTTAATGATTGATGAACTACTGATGCACTGATTAAATATCAACATATGATGAATTAATTGAATCATATGTTTACTTCATAAACGTTGGTTGGCTTAAAGACAGTTGTGTGTAGATGCTAGTTCCCCTCTCTGGAGTAGCCTATATAAATTTGATTATGAAAAAGAAAAATTCTAGATCTAATAATACTAATTCAACCCCCCTCTCAGTATTATTTCTAGCTATTGGTATCAGATCAAGGTTCTACAGAAGATGCTTGATCGCTTGAAGGAAGATCCATCAAGATGAATAATCATGAAAGCATGGGATCCATCAGACCACCAATCTTCGATGGGAGCAACTTTGTTTATTGGAAGATAATAACCATACCCTATCTACAATCTCTTGGAACAAATGTTTGGGAAATTATGGAAGGAGGATATAAATATGAAACTAATGCCAAAGTTGTCAATACTTTATTGGGAAGTTTGTCATAATCATACTTTTATCAAAGTCATGTAGCTCAAATCAACCAAAGAGATATGGGACAAAATCATTCAGAGCTATGAAGGATACTCTTAGTTAAAACATGCTAAGTTTCAAACTCTCAGAATTCAGTGTGAGACTCTTAAGATGCATAGTGATGAGAATATACCTAGTTACTTCTTACGTATAGATGAGGCTATTAATTGTATGAGGAATCTTTGTGAAGAAATAAAGGAAGTTACCTTAGTTGAGAAAGTTTTGAGATCCTTGTCTGCTAAATTTGAATGAAAAGTGTCTGCCATAGAAGAAAAATAGGATCTGCAAAATATCACTATGACACAGCTTCAAGAAATCCTAACTGCTTTTTAGATGAGAAAAGGAGGTCCATCAGATATGAGAGAAGGCACATTTAAAGCTTCAACCAAAGGAAAAGTAAAGGAAGAACAGAATGAATCAAGACACATTTCAGAAGGAGAAGATGATGATTTTGTCAAGAAGCTTCAATGGGGTTCTGGAAGGTTTAGAGGTAAGTTACCTTTGAAATGCTTTGCTTGTGGTAGAGTCAGTCATTATGCTGCCAGATGTCCTCATAAAGATAAATATGAAAAAGGAAAGGAATATGTAAAAGGGAATAGGAAACAAGTTGTGAATAGAAGGAGTTACTATACTCATGAAGATAGCGATGGTTTATCTAATAATGATGAAGATGAAACTGGTCAAGATTACAGACTTGTCATGGCTTATGATAGTGATGATTTTTGAGATAGTTTAGAAGAGGATAGTGATGGTTTATCTAATAGTGATGATTATAGACTTCACATGGCTTATGATAATGATGACTTTTGGGATGCTTTAGAAGACGGAAACTTTCATGAAGAAATTTCTAAACTCAAAATATGTTTAGAAGAAGAGAATATGATCATAGATACCTTGACATACCAACTTGCTGAAAAAGAAAAATACAATGAAAAAGTAGAATGTGAAATTGTGGGTCTCATAAAAGATCTTGAGAAAACAAAACCTCTCAATCTTAGATTTGCTAAAGGATCAGAAACTTTAAATGAAATTATCAAATTTCAATGTTATCCTCTGATAATGATAGGTCTTGGATATACTGAAGAAGCATCTCAATCATAGAAGTCATCAACCTCCACCAAAAGCTATCTTGATGCAGCAAAGTCTAGTGAACAGTATGAAAATCGTCAATAAAGGCATAAAGCTGATCACCAGGCAAATCATACTCAATTTTCTCCAATGATGAATATCAATAGAAGCCACAAACAACCTCAGGAAAATCATACTCAATTTTCTCCAAAGATGAATATCAATAGAAACTACAATCAATACGTAAATATATTCGATAGTTGTAGAAACTTCTTCAATACGAAATGTTTTTCATGTCATAATTTTTGGCACAAAGCTCCTTAATGCGTTGCTTACAAAACCATCATGAATAGAGAAGCGAGAAACCAAAGCAATGTAACAGGGATGAAGAGAAGTTTCTATAATAAATTTTCTCCTCTTGAAAATGAAATAGAATGCTCAATTTGTAACAACTTTGGTCATGAAGAATCTGAATGCAGGAGCAAATTTTGGCAAACACCTCAAAAGGAGAAAATGCCATTAAATGCCAAGATATGGAGAATGAAAGAATCTCAAACATAAAGATGTGGTATAGCCTTGTATGCAGAAGGATAAGAAATTCAGTGGTACATCAACAGTGGATACTCCAAACATATGACAAGTTACAAAGAGAAACTTCACTCATATAATGCCCTAGAAAAGGAAAAAAATGTCTCATTTGGAAATGACACTCTGACCATCATAAAAGGTAAAGGTTATGTTTTCTTGAAAGAAAAGCTTAAAGTTGGAAATGTTATGTATGTAGATGGTTTAAAGCATAACCTGTTAAGTGTTATTCAAATGTGTGATCAAGGAAATGAAGTGGTGTTTCGATCAAACAGATGTGTTGTTCATGAGATTGATATAGGAGAGACCATGATCAAAGGTACAAGAACTCCAAACAACTTATACATACTCAAAGGAGGACAACAATAGTGCTATATAAGAAAAAATGATGAAAACTTGTTGTGGCATAGAAGATTGGGACATCTAAGCTTTTCTCAAATAAGAAAAGCATGGAGACTCAAGGTTGTTTGTGATTTTCTAGATACCATCATCCTAGAAAATACAATATGCAAACCATGTCAAATCAGTAAGAAAACTAGAGTTCACTTCACAGGAAAAGAAGGTTCAGCTAGTAAGCCTCTTGAACTTATCCATACTGATTTATGTGGACCAACAAGGAAAAATTCATCTCATGGAGAAGAATACCTTATTTTTCTCATTGATGATTTTTCCAGAATGTTTTGGATAGGTCTTCTAAAGCATATACATGAAGCATTTGAAAATTTTCAAGCCTTCAAAGCTTTGGTTGAAAATGAATCAGATTGAAAAATCAAATGCCTCATATCTGATCGAGGAGGGGAATATATATAGGATGAATTCTTTGACTTTTGTGAACAAAGTGGAATAAAAATGGAATTCTCCACTACAAGAACACCTCAGCAAAATGGTGTAGTAGAAAGGATGAACAGAACAGTTCAACAAATGGCTCAAGTCATGCTAGATGAATCTGGAACTCCTGCAACCTTCTGGGGTGAAGTTACATTCACTTCCGTGACTATTCTCAACAAAGCAAATGTTTAGGTAAATAACACTCAAACTCCACATGAACTTGGTATGGTAAGACTCCTATTGTAAAATACTTTAAAGTTTTTGGAAGCAAATGTTTTATCAAAAGGACTGATGAAAAACTTGGTAAGTTTGAACCCAGAGCAGATGAAGGGTCTTCTTGGTTATTCTTCTAGAAGTAAAGGATATAAATGTTGTAATAAAATACTTGGGAAAATTGTTGAAAACATTGATGTTGTAGTTGATGAAGCACACAGAAATCCAAAACAGATAAAATCAACAAAAGATTATGACAATGAGGAAGATGGGGATTACTTTCCCACATCAAATAAAAATTATATTGAAGAAGAAACCAATGAAGCAACATAAGAAGATATACTGATAGAAGAAAAGGCTTCATCCAGGTATGCTCAGAAAAGTAATCCAGAAACCCAAATTTTAGGAGAAAGGGAGGATGGTGTACAGAGAAGAATAATTATTATAGGGACCTCAAGCTATCTCGGATTACTATCCTCCACCGAACCTCAAAATTTAAATGAAGCGTGCAAAGATGAGTGTTGGGTCAAGGGCATAATTGACGAACTTGAGAAAATTGAAAAGAATGACACTTGGGAATTAGTTCCTAGACGTCATGATAATAATATTATAGGAACTAAATGGATATCCATGAACAAGATGAATGAAAATGGAGAAGTCATAGGAACAAGGATAGACTTGATTGTAAAGGGTATACTCAACAACAAGGTATAGATTTTGAAGAAACTTTTGCACCTGTTACCAGACTTGAAGCCATAAGAATGTTTCTTGCTCTTTTAAGTTTTCAGAAATTCAAAGTATACCAAATGGATGTAAAATCAACCTTCCTTAATGGAGATTTAGAAGAAGAAGTTTATATTGAACAGCTAGAAGAATTCATTCTTGGAAATTATGCAAAACTTGTATGCAGACTCAAAAAGGTTCTTTATGGTTTGAAACAGGCTCCAAGGGCTTGGTATTACTGCCTTGACAAATATCTACACCAACAAGGTTTTACAAAAGGCTCTATAGATAGCAATTTATATACAAAGATTGAAAATGATAAATTGCTAATTATTATTGTTTATGTTGATGATATCATTTTTGGTAGCAATGAAGAATCCATGAGTCAAAATTTTGCTTTAATAATGCAACAATAATTTCAAATGTCCTTGCTTGGTGAACTTACCTATTTTCTTGGTCTACAAGTTCAATAAACTAAAGATGGTATTTTTCTATCATAAACCAAATATCTCAAGCAAATCTTGAAAAAGTATAGAATGGAAGATTCTAAACCTATATGTACTCCAATGGTAATAGGATTCTATCTCAAGTCAAATGATGAATTAGTAGCAGTACATCAACCAACTTACAGATCCATGATTGGCAGCGTGCTTTATGTAACAGGTACCCAACTTGACATCATGCATGCAGTAGGAATAGTTGGAAGATTCCAAACAAATCCAAAGGAATCACACCTTCAGGTAGTCAAAAGAATTTTCAAATATCTTCAAGGAACTCAGGACTTTGGAATATGGTATCCTAGAGATGCATATCTTACTATTCATGCATATATAGATGCAAATTGGGCAGGAAGTGTTGATAATAGAAAAAGCGCTAGTGGTGGTGCATTCTATATGGGTTCGAGGTTAATGTCTTGGTTCAATGAGAAACAAAGTTCAATTGCTTTATCTACAGCTAAATCAGAATATGTGGCTGCTACATCTTGCTAAGAACAACTACTTTGGATGACACAAACTTTGCAAGACATTAAAATCAGATGTACTCCACCCATCTCCATTCTATGTGATAATACAAGTGCCATCAATATTTCAAAGAATCGAGTCATGGACTCCAAGACTAAGCACATACCCATTAAGTACTATTTTCTACGAGAATAAGTGCTTCAACGAAATGTCAAATTGGAGTATGTCCCATCCAAAGAACAGGTTGCCGATATATTCACTAAACCATTTCCCAAAGAAACATTTGAATATCTCAAACAAAATTTGGGAGTTGTTGTTGCATCATCCTGCTGCTAAATCCAGTTTTTTAGAGGAATTTTACTACACGCTAGTTTCATGTAGTATATACGCAGGTACACGTGGGTTGCCTTGGCTGAAAGCGCGTATATGTTTTTCTAACAGACAAAAAATAGTGGTAGCACAAGTTCAGGGGGGGCATTCACATTCCAAATTGTTGGCATTAAGGTCGCTAAACTCATCTATTTCTTAGTTGCATCATTCATTAGTGTGATATATATTTTTTTGCCATGGTCTATATTTCAATGAGTTCTATTGGTCATATGATGTAATTTATTTCCCCAATGTCCTTGGGATGGATGATGTAATAATAGTTGTATTTCTGTCATGTATAAACTTTGGTATATCCCCACTTGGTTGGGCATATGAGTCAAATATGGTGTATCCCCACTTGGTTGGGTGATTGATGTATGTATGAGTTCGTGGTCATAGGGAGGTCATACTCACTTTTTTGAGTTATATTGTCATGTTATTATATTGAATCATCTCCCTACAGACTAGACATGTACTCAGGGGGAGTATGGATAGCATCATGCAAAGGAGGAGACTACAGTGGTCCGCCCTTTGCCCTTGATGTCAAAGGGGGAGAGTGTTTTGGTATTTTGGTGTTGTATGGTATCTCTAAATGTCTTTACAGGTTGCACTAGTCAACACCGTCACGGTTGCCATCAATTCCAAAGGGGGAGATTGTTGGCATTATGATACAAGTATTGTCCTTGATGGCAACTCTACAAGTCAACTCAATTTTGATAAAAGGCTAATAGGAATATTAAGAGGCAACACGGTTGTGGTCCAGAGGATCAGGAAGATGGAACTAAGGTCTATTAATAAGAATAAACAAGTTGAAGGAAGAAGATGATGTAAGAGCAGTTTAAGAGATACATGTAGGTTCACTTAATCCAAGTAGCATATACACACAGGTACTCAGAATATAAATAGTGTATAACATACACATGCACTCCCACAGAAGGAAAAATGCGTACATGTTGAAAACCATGGTTTTGGTCCAAGGTTTCCTTGGACCATGATATTGACCCTAGGTATTTAGTCTGAGGTATTCGGTCCATGGTATTTGTTCCAAGGTATTGGTCCTAAGTGGATTCGGTCCATGGTATTGAGAAAGGCCAAAAATTATATAAAGAAGAGAGGATCATAAGGCTAGATGTGCAAGTGAATAAGATTCTAAGGAATAATTCTATCTGAAGTATGTTCTATGTTGCAGGGTTATGTTTGGGACTAGATCTGAAAGATTATGTGCACCTTGAGTTCAATATTGGATCAGGATCATGGGACCTGAAATGACTTATTCTTGAATGATCTAATATTGGTAGAGGCTAGATATGATGTTTTGTGCCTGTTTTATTCTTTATCTCTCATGATTTGGGTTTGTCTGAAGTCTGGAATTGTAGCAATGTTCTAAGTCAATGTTTGTAGATCTATACGCGGGTTCGTCTCAACAAAATAACATATACACAAATGTTTTGTTCTTTCAAGTAGCGTATACAAAATAAAGGATTGATGTTCAGAGATGATTGATCTATTAGATCAGTATTGCTGATTTATTGTTGCTGCTATTTTACTGTTGTCTGTCAATGAAGCCTACTTAGATCTGAATGTAAATCTGAATGCATAAGGAAGTTGATATTTGATTGACTGTATAAGTGAGAAGAAGTGTCTTCTGTTGCCTACCTATGTAAGGTTCAGTAAGTTGACAGTAGATGTTCAATACACTACTAGTTGGTACAATTTGTGATTCTAAGATTTTATGATTTAGAATATTTAGAGGTATACGCAGGTTGGGCTGAAGGAAGTAGCATATACACGCAGGTTTTCTTCATTGAAGTAGCATATACAATCTGAAGAATGAATTTTTGAGGTTTTAGTCGGTTCAAAATGTTGATACAGGTTTCTGGGTTTAGCATAGTGTTCTGATGACAGTGATCTGATTGTTTCAGATTGACTGCATGTTGGTTGATAAAGTTTGAGTTTCTAAATTTCTGATGGGTTATTGATGAGTCAAGGTTTTCATATGTATTTATATGTGCTAGGAGCATCCAATTTGAAAGTTTATGAAACGTGGTCCCTGGTGGAAGAGTGGATTTTTTTGTAGGTTGACACCTACGTACTAGTAAACATATCGGCTAGTACAAGAGCTAGCGGGTTGTAGCTCCCTTCCAGTAGAAGTTGGAGGACAAGAGAAGGTTGTAACCTTCTGTAGGTAGAAGCCCACATATTGGTATGAGTCGGCACCAGTACATCATTGTAAACATATTTTATTATTATTAAAATAAGATAAATATGACATCAGCAGGTGGTTTTCACCTACATTGGATTTCCACCTTAAATCTTGGTGTTCATGTGTGTTTCTTATGTGTAATGGTTTATTATGTTTATACTGCACATTTTTACTATTTAATGATTGATGAAGTACTGATGCACTGATTAAAGGTCAACATATGATGAATTAACTGAATCATAAGTTTACTGCATAAACGCTGGTTGCCTTAAAGACAGTTGCACATCCATGCTAGTTCCCCTCTCTGAAGTAGCATATATAAATATGATTATGAAAAATAAAAATTCTTGATCTGATAATATTGATTCACGCACCCTCTCAATATTATTTCCAACAAGATGCACTTTCTACAACCCAATACAAGGTAAATGCATAATTCCTTCTATGTTCAACATGCAGTTGACATGTGCAATTTGATAAGAATACTAGCTAAGATCCTTCTCAACTCAACATCTATCATGAGAAGAGAGGGATCAAAACCCTTCATGTGGAAACCTTTCTAATATGGAAATAAAATTCACGGATTAGTTTAAACCAAGAGGGATTTTATCCCTATAGATTCAGATTTATAAGCAACCAACACATATTTTTGAAGCCATATTGAGTATAGGCGCCTACTAAGCATGGCGTTATGATTAATCCTATAAATTCCCCATCTCAAGATAAACATTGAAAGTTTTTAAGTGGTGCGGTGTGTTATTTGGTATAATCTATGTGTTGTCTGCATTTCTCTTATTATTTATACATGCGATGTGTAAACCACGCCTTTTAGTTTAATGATAAAATAAATAACTGTGAACAACCTTGAAAGTGAAGTTTTCCATATCCACATCTGGTAATCAAAACACAAAGATAAACAACCTCCAATGATAGGGTTCAAACAAGAATTACATGTCTTTACCATGCACATAATCTCAAAATTCAGCCAAATGAAATGTTAGTGTGAAAATTCAATGCATAGTTGAAGCTAATTATTATTGCCCCACTGGCTATAATATTTAATGAAATAACTTGTGTTCTAATGATACATTATCAGGGTGCCATTCTTGAAAAGTTGTGTATTTTCAATCAATTGGAGGCATCATTGGTTTTTATTCCTTTAGCCTTAATGATGGACTAGGATTGTAGTTTGGTTAGAATAGTAGGCTCAATGGGTTTAATGTCAAGATCAAATGTGTTTATTTGCTAGTTTTGGATTAGGCTAGCCTTAATACTATAACTCTAGAATATAAATTTAATTCGATGCAATAAACCTCCTTTTCACTGAGAAATAATTGAAATATAGAATGGTTAGTAATCAACTCGAATTCGAAGTGCCTACCCTTGAATTTTTTTAATCCAATTTACTGACTGTTTTGTGTATGTGTTACAATTTAATTTAAACAATATCAAACTTGTGTAATTAAAAAAAAAAAAAACAAAATACACGGGTTTGAATCTTATCCAAACTCTATGATCTTAAACAAAAAATACATTTTTTCAAATTTGCAAAAGTTCTTGTAATTGGTTAGTTTTGAGAGATTTAAACTAACCATAAAAATGATAATTAAATTAATAAATGAAAATTCTTGTAACTTTGCAGCCTAATATAATATATATATATATATATATATATATATATATATATATATAATATAATATTAATAATAATTATTGATAATTCAATTAAATTATCTTGTAATCCTAACTTTTATATTAATAACCTAATAGTATAACATTATATATATATATATATATATATATATATATATAATAATTTAAATAAACATTTAAAACCAACGATTGATATTTTTTTATATTTTTACCTAATTTGACTTTTTTTTTCGATAAATAAAATAATAACATATAATAATATTAGGTTAATAAACAATAATCCTAACTTTTACTTAATAGCCTGATATTATATCTTTCATATATATATATATATATTATATATATAATAGATATATATATATATATATATATATATATATATATTAATATAATTTGAATAAATAAATAAATTAATTTTTAAACCAACCATTGATATTATTTCATTTATTTTTTACCTAATTTGACTTTTTTTTCCATTAATAATAATAATAAATAATAATATTAAATAATAATAATATTAAATTAATGAATAATAATTTGTCCTAGGTCCTAAGATCAAAATGAGTCGTTGGTCAATTTAGCCGTTGGAGACTCTGGTCAGACTATTTAACATGCTAAGATGGATCGATTTCTTCAACTTGTCCTGACGATGAACCACACTAGTTGGTTCGAAACGCGTTGACAAATGTATTCTAATGTGATTTACGGTGAAGAATCTCTCAAAAATTTGATATGGATCACAGAAGCCTCAATTCTACAATTGGTTAGTTTGTCAACAGAATCCACATAAGTAGGTTTGTAAGGCTATGCTTCTATGTGCATAATGTACACTCTTAGGATACACATGCCACATAGGGGTCTGTATGGCATGAATGAACTTCAAAAAATTGCTTTGTGGTTTGACGATAAGATCTATATGCAGGCTACAAGTCAAGTGTGTTTCCCCTCACATTTGAATTGTTCTGACAATTCTCAACTTTCTTCTGAGGATGGTCCATTTTATCATTTTTCATTATCTCAAATGGAACTAGTGAATTACTTTATTTATTTTGAATCGAGTGCATTTTCAATAGGTGTCTTGTCTGCAAGTATTACCATATAGTTATATCTCTTTTCACCTAAGGAGAGTTGTCATTATGATTTGAATGCATATTGAAATTTTTACAACCGTATTGCCTTGGTTGCAGTTATTTATTTTGGGGATGTTGATGTTCTATCTATGCTTTGTAGGAAAACTATCTACAAAGAGTCTCTCTCAAGATGTTACCATTAGAATCAAAAAGTTATTCAACCTTCTTTTCCAAGTAGTTCTCCTCGTAACAGTCATCAGCCTCTAGATCCAGATGAAAGCACATGCAAAATAGGTTAATTTGTTACAAAAAGCATTGGTTCTATTAGATAAATAGAGCTTTATTTCTTTGAACCATTTCTCTAATATGTGCAAGTAAGTACATATTGCTTTACTGGGATGATTCAAAAATATATATTATACTTATAAAGTTTGGATTAACATATTTTGCAAGATTTCTTGGTAAATTGCATAACAAAATTTCTATCTTACAGTCTTTTAATTGATTTCTTCAATCATCATCAGGGACCGAATACTAAATAGTAGGGGGAGGCCAATTGAAGAAAATATGCAGTGCTATGTTGCATTTTGGTTCATCTCCTCAACCATCATTAGGGAGAAAAATATGAAAAATAAAGGGAGATGCAGTTGCATGAAGCACAATATGCCACATTATGATTATTGGGTTTTGATTGATCTCTTCAATATGGTTTAGGTCAAGTGGGTAGAAAAAACTACCTATTGAGTGAAATAAAAGGTGTCCTAACTCTTATCTCAATTTATGAAATGACATGGTTTGAATGATGGCTTGACCATACCATCTTAATAATGATGCCATGAACTGATCCATCATGTATATTTTCATGCTTTTTCATTTTGATTATAACTATTAGTTATACATTTCCTGGATGTTATTCAGTTGGATGCTTAGGGATGAGTATGATTTTATATTTTTCTATTTATTGCATCCAGGCTTTGATATTTATTAGGTTTATTTTAAATCATAGACTATATCATTAATTATTTGCATGATCTTGGCATTTCTATTAACTGGCATATCATAGTTGGAAAAATGTTTGGTTGGCTTATCATAGTTTCTTCTGTGGTTGTCATAATCTTGTTTACTTCCTTTTTTCTTTATGAAGATCATTGTATCTACTGGGCCAAAATAAGTTATTTCTATATTTTTTATTTTTGTTAAAGCATTCCATTCGCTTTGGCAAGAGTATGTATTACAAATTCTTCAAATTCTATTCATAGATGGAAGGGCTAGTGAGCTGGCATTATCATCTTTAAAGCTAGTGCAGAATTTAGAGGTGTGTTTTGTTGCAAATTCTTCTAATCTTGAATCAAATGAATTAAGAAGGACCATAGAATGTACTTCAAAAGGTAATGACCTTTCTTTCATCGAACATATTTAATTATCTGAGAATTTCCTATTTGGATGGTATTTTCAGTCAGATTTGTGGTTAGAGTCTGTTTTCTAACAGGCTACTTTTATTGTACCAAACTTGCAGAGATGATATTTATATCTTTTGTTTTTTGTGATCGTGGAAAATATCATCTCTGGATAAAGGGAGGACATTCAATAGACAATACCATTTTTGTTTTAGCCAATGAAAAAATTCACTTGGATGGTGAACAACCAATATATCTACAAGGGTATAATTTTTGGAAGAATGACGGTGATGTGATATGTATTACACAACATTATGCAATAACCCACCTTGGGTGCATCTTGCGTGTGGTGCTTCTTTGTAGGGAATTGTTGTGTTCTCTTCAACTGACTGAGGAAAGCTTAGATGTGAAAGTTTAGTCAAGGAAAAACTTCATTACAAAGCTTTTGAAACTTATTGGTAGCGTTACAAAGGCGAAAACTTTGTTGTATCACGTAACAAGTTACTGATAATGATTATTGAAGTGGTTGAATTTTGGTTGGTTTGTTTAAGATGATCTTTGAAACTGTAAATCATGATCTTGTGGATGTGGAGAACAATATAGATCATGAAATGTCACTTATTTTGGAAAATTTCTTGCATTTTGTTCATGATGTGGTTTTGGATGATACTGCTTTTTAGAACATATGAACATTTATTCTTTTTGCTTTATTGGACATCTTGGATGGAAGAGTGTGGAGGTATGAGAGACAAAATATTGTTCAGAAGCTTCCTTTTGTTTACAAACTTGAGGTTATTATTAAGATTTCGAGATTTTCTTAGGACAGTGGATCAAAGAACTATAAAAAACTTCATTGGAAACAAACAAGTTAGGGTGGTCATGAAGGAGATGAGGTTGTAGACTTGAATTATACTGCTTTGTCTTGTAACATTTGCTCACAACATTTTTCCTTAATTATTTATTGCAGTAAGGAGAATCAACAAATTTTTATATTTCTGTAGGTAGGTCACTAGATAGAGGGTCTAATAGCTATTGTATGTCCTTTTTCATGCACAAGAAGTACAAACAAGTCCTAGGGGTGATAAGTTGTGGTGACTTCTAGCAAGGATGGGCTAGGAATAAATGATGTAGAGTCCGCAAGTGGTCATGAAGATGATGCAATATTCAAAGATATGTTTTCAGAGGCTAGTAGGAAAGTAGCTATGTCTGATGGACATGAACAACCCCGCCCTACAAATGACATTGTTTCTGACTCCGATATAAATTTACAAGCAGTTGTTGAAGTGATTAACTTTCTTAAAGAGTGCAATTTTTTCTCCATATTGGAATTCTTCTATCTGCAAAGAAGCCTATCACCAACTTAATTAGGAGCATGGAAATGCTCTTTTACAAATGTTACAACCACAACTTTCAGTTGCTGATAAACGAATTGAAGGGGCTAGTGCTTTAGATGTGCCTTATGAAAACTTCTTCCTTGAACATTTTCACAAATCATGCCTTAACCTATTACATGAACATTTTATGAGGCATGCCTTATGAAAAAAACTTGAAGAACACCTAGTACATGAAGTTCTGAAGGTAGAGGAAGGGAGTTTTTTTATACTGAAGATGATTTTATTATTGAATCTAGCATTCTTATGATACGGAAATCCACATGGTCTAGTTTCGGTGTTGACTCTTTGAGATTTAAAATTTGCAGAGGCTACATATATTTTGTTGTTGATAAAATGAAAAATCCATATTTAGTGTGCTTAAATATGAAAGAAGTTAGTGCAAGCCTTCCATACCTATTTCATTTGGAATTTCTTCTCATGGCTTTTCATTGTTTGAATGTGCTTGAAAACATCAAAATGGAAGAGAATATTTTGCTACAAAATTACATAGTGAGTTGGTCAACTCCTGATGACCATGTTTGTTGATTTTAACTTAATTTCTAGCTTTTATTATTATGTGTTACTGTGGCTTCTTGCTTTTGACTTGGAGTGTTCCTTCTTCAGTATAATATACATAAAATTGAAAAATCTAAATCTCAGTTATTTTGAGTCCAAGTTTAATAAATTGAATTAAATGTGTAATAAATGTCAGATTAATATTACGTAACATTTATAGATAAACAATGTGTCATTAATCTAAGGTGCTCAGGTCAAGTGGTAAGACAACTACCTACTAAATGAAGTGAAAAGTGTCCTAACTCCTATCTCAATTGATGAAATGACATGGCTTCAATGATGGCTTAACCAGACCATCTTAATCATGATACCATGAATATATCCAACATGCATATTTTCATTTTTTTCCTCATTTAGATTCTAATTATCTATTATATATTTCCCATCAGAAACAATAATAATTTTCTACATTTCTTGGATGCTACTCAGCTGGATACTTGGGGATGAGTATGTGTTTATCTTTTTTATTTATTGCATGGGCTTTGACCTTTATTAGGTTTATTTTAAATCCCGGGCTATATCACACTAACTCGCATATCATGGTTGACAAAAAGTTTGGTTGGCTTGTATTTTAAGTTCTTTTCCCTTTCTTTGATCATTGATGGAATGCATATGGGCTTTATTTTCTTCTGTGGTTGTCGTAATCTTGTTTTCTTCATGTTTTTTTCCTTTTTTTATATGAAGATCACTGTATCTACTGGGAAAAAATTAGGTAGTTATATATTTGTCTTTCTATTAAAGATTTTCAATAAAATTGGCAGAGTTTATATTACAACTTCTTGAACTTCTAGTCATAGATGGAAGGGACAGAGAGTTAGCATTATTACAACTTCTTGAAATTCTAGTCATATATGGAAGGGATAGAGAGTTAGCATTACTAGCTTTAAAGCCAATGCAAAATTGGAAGGAGTGCTTTGCTGTGAATTTGTTTGTTCTTGAATAAGAGGAATTAAAGAGGACCATAGAATGTAATTCATAAGGTAATGACTTTTATTGCATCAAACATATTTATTTATCTGAACATTTATTATTTGGATGGTCTTTTCAATCAAATTTGTGGTTAGAATATGTTTTCTAGCAAGCTACGTTTTGTGTACCAACCCTACTTAGATAGTATTTATATCTTTTGTTTTATGTGATCATGGAAAAGACCAACAGTGATAAAGGAAAGACAATTAGTAGATAATACCATTGTTGTTTTAGCCAATGGAGGACTTGACTTGGATGGTGAACAACCAAAATATCTACAAGGGTCTACTTTATGAAAGAATGACCGTGATGTGATATGTCTTACGGAACATTATGCAATAACCCATCTTGGGTGCATCTTGTGGGTGGTGGTTCTTTGTAGAAAATTGTTGTGTTCTCTTCAGATGACTGAAGAAAGCTCAGATGAGAAAGTTCAATCAAAGAGAAATTTAATTACAAAACTTTTGAAACTTCTTGTTAGCCTTACAAAAGCAACAACTTTTGTTATATCATGGAACCAATTACTCATAAATATTAGTGAAGTGGCTAGACATTTTCCTGACTTGTTTAAAATGAGCTTTGCCACTGTCAATCATAATCCTATGGATATATAGAACAATCTAAACTTTAATAATCAATTAAAGAGGAATTCCTTTCTTCAAAAATTTAAACACTAATTTAATATTACAAAAAATATTTAAACACTAATATACTTTAAAATTAAATTATTATTCTTTTATTATATTATATACATTTCAAAAACCTCACGGGTCTTCCCATGAAAATCATGTGAAGATAAACCAATGTAATGTTTGGAAAACAAATTCACTTTTATGTTCAGCCTTTCGAAAACATATATTCAATATATTACTTCATATCCCACCTTGAACTTTGTGATACTTTTGAATCCTTTCCAAAAGGACGGTTAATAACAAGGTCATACCATGGGAAACGCTAGAAAATAAAATGTTCATTTTGATAGGAATATGAAATTGAAATATCTAATGCTTCCCTCCCATCATCTTTAGTAGAGGAAATTATTTCCTGAACTCAACCATTGATGTTTTCATAGAGAATCTTGTAAGTAGGAAAGGAATTTCAATTCTGAGGTAGGAATTTCGAATCTAAATTATTTCATTTTATCAAAAATATTTTGACGATGGGAAATTTCTTGCTATTAACAAATAATTTGTTAATCAAATTCCCCCCTAATTATATGTATTCTGGGGCTAATAGACTCGTCGTCGTCTACCAGGTTAGGTATAAATGCTAACATCATGTGCATGACGTATGATAACTGAGAAACAACTATCTCGTCGCTTTGATTTGAATAATTATGGTGGCTAATAGACTCGTCGTCGTCTACCAGGTTAGGTACAAATGCTAACATCATGTGGATGACGTATGATAAGTAACTGAGAAACAACTATCTCGTCGCTTTGATTTGAATAATTTCAGCAAAGAGTTTTGATTGGACCGAATGGACCGAAGAGCAGAATGACTGGCACATCCATCCTTGAGTTCTATCTGCACTCAACCAACAAGATATTATATAGATTTTCCTTCCTGTAACGTCTCTTTATCTTCTCCCGCTTCATTTGGATTTTTCTGAATTGATGCCACTATAGTACAGGGTATCCATGTGCGCTGATTCCCTTATTTTCTGTCCCATTCTGCTGAGCCCGGATTTGCAAGTTACCCTTTACTTTTTGCTCTTCCCAATAATGTTTCTTTCAATTTTTTCTTTCCCTCATATAATATTTCTGTAGTTGGGTTTTACACAAAGCCATGGAAATATAGATGTAATTTTCTCTGAGGTTTTCCATGTTGGTTCTGTCTCTGAAGTTTTTTGGCTTGTGACTGTTACGGAGCTACAAGGATATTGATCACCCTATGATTTCATTATTCTTAAATCGACAGTATTGTATTTGTGTTGGATCCATGGATTTCTGCAAGAAACCCAAAAGATTGCTGGAGTTGGAATCATGTAGTTTGGGTCAAAATGAGGAGGACTCTCAGAATGAAACAGGTCGACTGGAGGCCAAACAGCAGCGAAAGGAATCACAAGAGAATTCTAAGGACGATTTCGAGGAATTTGTTGCTTTGATGGAGAGAATTCAATATATGAAAACGCAGCACATGAATTTTTGTATTTGGGAGAAAATGGTCGGGGGAGAAGATCTCGGTGTCAAAGTTATAAAAACCAAACGACCCTGTCTGCCATCATTCCAGTGGGAAGACTTTTGTGTAGGTAATGATGCCATGTTTGCAGAAGAGGATGTATGTAGAGCTTCTGCAAAAGATAATCCGAGCAGTTACGAAGAGAAGGGAAAACAGAGCATCCAGCCTTCTCAGTATCGTAAAACGGGTCCTTCTTCTGCTGCTGAAAGCTTTGATCTGAACGTAGAGGCCTCATCGAATGTTTCAATGGTCTGAGTTAAAATAAGTTGTTTTCATAAAAGTGATGATTGTTTCTTTCACAAACGCTTGTTTTGATCCGAAGGTAGAGGCTTCATTGAATAGTATGAGTCATTTTATTCTCACTTGATGTAAAAGGACAAGCTAATAATTGGATTATTGCATTGGCTTAATATTTGTCATGTTCTTTTTAATGAGGTGTAGATTAGTTGTTTGTTTAGGTTTAGTTTCTGGATCTAAGGTTCAAATTTCATAAAGTAGAGTTGGGTAGAATTTATTTCTGGATTAAAACTATTTCAAAGAGAATTAATCAACTTTTAGATTAAAACTATTTCAAAGAGAATTAATCAACTTTAGCATAATCATGGTGATAAACATCTATTATCTTATCTCATCTCATTGTGGGTGGACAGACTCACCCAAGCTGATTGTTCTTTTGCAATCCAATAAGCACGTAATCACGTTTGCTGAAACCCATAATTTGTTTTCCATCCAATAAGCACCCAAACCTAGGTTCATGGTAGTCAAACAAAAAAGAAAAAGAAAGACAAGACACTTTCTCTAATATACCTGAATATATTTTCACAAGTAGTTGTAAACCTTATTGATTGAAGATGTTCTCTATGTAATTGGATATTAATCATTACTTTATATTTCTTTTTTTCATGACAATTTTAAGTGTTCCCCTCATTTCTGGAAACTTAATAACTACTTAGTGACGACTGTCTTTGGCAAACACTTGTTATATGAATGTGGAGGCTTAAATTATTTTCATTTTAATATGATGTAAAAGTAGTAAGTTAATAATTGGATTAATGCATGGTGCTTAATATTTGTTATGAGTAGATTAGTTGATTTTAGTGGGTTAGTTTCTAGGTTTAGGGTTCAAATATCATGGAGAGGAATTGAGAATAAAAGAGATTATGGGGATTAAAACTATCCAAAATATGTCCAAACTTAATCAAAATTCTCATAATCTTGGTGATAAACGCCCCATCCAATAAGCAGGCCCATACTCTTCTTCTTCAAAGAAGAGAACCCAATAAGCAAGCTCGCCTAGGCTAATGGTTCTTTCATCCAATAAGTGGGCTGCCCAATAAGTAAGATCAACCTAGTAAATAACACAACACTTAGCTCTAATATACATGAAAATATATTTTTACAAATATCTCTAAATTTAATAGATTAAAGATGTTCTCAATGTGATTGGATATTAATCATTATTTTAAATTTCTTTTTTTAAATAAAATCTTGAAGATGTTCCCTCATTTCTCTTTCCTCCAAATTACATTAAGTTTTTTGTTGGATACAATTTTAATATTGAATAGAAGATTAGTAGCCTAGGCTGATACTTCTTTCATCGAATGAGGGGGTCGGCCCATAGGTAAGCTCAACCTAGTAAATAACACAACACTTAGCTCTAATATACATGAAAATATATTATTATTATTATTATCCAATTTTAAGGTAATATTTAATAGAAGATTAGTAGCCTAGGCTAATAGTTCTTTCATCCAATAAGGGTAAGCTCAACCTAGTAAATAACACAACACTTAGCTCTAATATACATGAAAACATATTTTTTTTTTCTCAATTGGTCTACTCCTATTATTTATACATAAGTGTTACACCGAGGCAACGGCCTCGAAGATCTTTGCCATGAAGTTGGCATTTTGCAAAATAATTCTTGGCATCGACTATGGAGCCAGCGAAAGACTTACATCACAGTTTTTAACATCCAGGAACATTGGCCATTCCAAAAAACTCCAAAACTGACCATACATCGATCCATTACTAGGTTGAACACTGTTATCTCATGAACAAAATCTAACATAAACAAAACAATAACAGACTCCAACATGTGGAGTGGATAGAGACATGAAACATGCATGAACACAGTGAATCGAAAGGGAGGCGAACTCCTTCTTCAGGTGCAGAACAAAAACGGAGGCACCGGCTGGTTCATTTGTCATCTGAGGTAGACGGTTGTTCCTCAACGATCCAGAACCCAAATTGGTCTGAGTCATTTGAGTATGACGGATGGACCTTTGAGCCTGAAGGCTCTCCTCTTGCTGGCATGCTCGGACCTGTATTAGCTTCAAAATTCACAGCTGACAGGCCTCCTGTGACTTGGCGCTGGTTAACATTTGGATTTGCCATCCTCTGATCTGCAGGAACCCCAAGTTGAGCCACTCCTGAACCCCTGGCATTCTCACAGTTTTCAATTGTTACCGAAACTGAAGGAGGTGTTTGCGAGGGAACATGGAATGCGGAAATGGGCAGTGGGATGTGCATTATGCTCACAGTCTTCGATCCTGACTCACCCTCTTCCCCTGCCCCCTGCCACTTCTAGTGGCTAGATAATTGAAGCGACCGAACTCCAGCGCATCCGAGGATGGGTCCGAGGTGGTGGAGGAGTGTTGATGGGTGGCACGACCGCGAGAGCTACCTCGCCTACTCCCCATTCTGAGCCTTTCTCGCAGCATAGTGATACACCGAGAAGTGAGAGAGGGGCGAATGCACAGAGGGAGATGACTGAAAAACAAATGCTCAGAGAGAAGCAGAGACGAAGACCAGACGAAGCTCTGAGCCCCTAGAGCTGGAGTCGAGCGGAAGACGAAGATGGAGAAGGCTCTTGAAACCCAGCCGAGACAGACTAACAGAGACAAACTAACAGAGAGGCTCAGAGAGTCGCCTAGAGCAGTGACCTTTATGGAGTTGAAGGCCTACAGCAGAACCGCGGGAGTGACGAACAGCCTGAGAGCCATCGCACAGTTAACCAGGAGCTTGAAGGACAGCGTTAATGTTGCCATTAATAGAGGTGTGCGAGACCAGCTCGTCGTCCCATAACCATAACAAATGGCGCAATTGGGTTGCCACATGCCCACTCGACGTGCCTCCATTGTACCCTTTAGCCTGTTAATCACCCGCATCCACGATACATGAAAACATATTATTGCTATGATTGTTATCCAATTTTAAGGTTACAACCAAGACATAGACCAAATTGGTGTATGAGACCCCCTTGTTTGTGGGACAAGGGGCCCACCTCCGCACACTAAATTGGTGTATGAGACCCCTTATTTGTGTGACAAGGGGGCCACTTCCGCACACCAAATTAGTGTATGACACAGCTTGTTTGTAGGACAAGGGGCTCACCTCCGCGTAGGGATTTCAATGCTAAGTCTACGAACCTTCGCTTAGGGATTTGATTGCTAAGTCTACAAACTCATACTTTTTACTCTGTAACCTCTTAGGAAAAAGCACATGCTCTTAATGATTAGACCCACTCAAAAGCACATGCTCTTAATGATTAGACCCACTCAAACTGTATATCCAAATATTGAATCAAAAAAATATATCCAATTATAAAATACTATAATCAAAATGATAACAAAATAATATTTTCAAAATTACAACTTTTATTCACAACTATCTCTCACTCTCCATCACGATGACATTTTAACTTTGGACTTAAATAACATTAAACTCACTTATTTAATGCTACCATTATTATTAATAATAAATAATAATTTCATCTTCAACAATTATAATATAAATCAAATAATTTAATAGATTAAATAAAAATTTAAATTATAAAAATTAAAATAAAATGTAAGATTTTGTTACATCAATATAATTATATAAATTAACAAACACCGTATTATTCCAGGTTCGACAAGTTAATCAAAACTGTGCTTTAATTGATTTGAACCTATGCTCCAATACGTTCATTTACTCAAAAAAATATATGAATAAGTACGTTCAGATCGTGCTCAAATTTATTTAAAATATACTCTAACGCATTCAGAAATCACGTTCAAATTTCTAATTAATGCATTTATTTAATTCTAATAATGCGTGTAACTAACCAGATAGATATTAGTTTATTTATGTGGGGATTTTAGATTTATAATGCTTTTAAGTTTCAATTAAGAAAGTAAGTGTTGTATTTATGTAGATAATTTTAGGTTAGAGATTATGTTAGAGTAATTGGTTGGTTTTTAAAGCTCTAAACTGTCTAAACTGTTTGAATAGGTGCCATTTTTCATTATTCCTGATTATATAGGAAGGCGGATTCTTCACCTCTAAACATCAAACGTATTATCTAATCCTCGTATATAGTTGTATAGGTCAAGAAATTTAAGGGAAGATGATAATTTATTGATGTAGAGGAGTTAAATCAAATAGATAGTTTAATCAACTTATTTTTGTGATGGATTATAACTCCAGGGGGATTTTAAACAAAGTGAAACTCAATATTATCTTACCCAAAACTTGCATAAACTCTAAACATATGTAGATAAACAAAGTGAAAATAATAACAAAGAAAGACTTATAGGAACACAATCTATTTTGAAATGAATCAAGAATCTTTTTATTATTTTAGAGATAGCTTTAAAGGATACAAGTGTGCTCAAAAGTCTATCACAATGGTTCAACCATTTCTAAGTACTTATAGAAATATATCACATCGGAGATCTGATTCCAAACTAAATACATTTACAAAATAATATTTGTTTTCAAAACACATATATTTCTAAATATAAAGGAAAAATAGGAAACTAAAACTCCTTAGGCTCTCTAGCATGAAATTCGTGGTTGTTGATGATGACTAGGCCTAAAAAGTTGATTTTTTGTTTTTGTTTTTCTTATCTGTTCACTTCTTCCTCTAAACCTACTTGTTGTTGCTGAAAGCTTCAAAATTACTGCAGTAAAAACTATTTGTTAATTCAATCAATGAGTAAACATATTTTCTCCCATCTTTCCTCATCTGGAATGGTGGCTTTGATAAACCTTCTGTAAGTCTCATCGACTTCAGTGTACTTATGAAAAGTGGGTTTGACTACACACAAATGTTTGATTTCATGGTAAATCAACAAGTCAAAAGTCAAACCCTCAACGAAATCCTTCCCTCTAATAGTCATTGTGATCATGGAAAATTTTGCTTTGTCTCTGGCTATTGAATACAACCTTCGTTGGTATTCTTCAAGAGTAATCATCTTATCTCCAATTCCCTTTAACCCTGGCAGTCCCTTTTGATGTAGCACATTAAATTTTTTGTGAAAATTTTGGAGGCTCGCTTCTAAATTGTGGCATTTGTTTTCAAGTTGAAACATTAAATTCCTTTTGATGCGAATCTTTCTAACCTCGAGAACTGTTTCAGTTTTGTCATATATTTCATATTCTTTGAGCTCTTCTTTTGTTTTTGAATTCAAGATCCTGACTAATGTTGTTGCAACTCCTCGTTTGTTACCCAATTCTTTCTTAACTTCTGCTATTAATTCCTTCGATTTTTCTAATAACGTTTCATGTTCAAACAAAATTTCAATTGATAGCCAGAAAATTTTCATGGATTCATTTATGTCTTAGCATATGTTTTCTTTGGTCTGTGCAATTGTTTGAGAAATTGTTGATTCATTTTCCAAAGTGTCTATTATTTGAGTCAACCTTTGACTCTTTTGGATTTTTGCCACATATGCATTGCCAATCTTAATTTTTGTTCTTGGAAGTTGTGAAGTTGTACTTTCAATTTCTCAAATTCATGTCCCTTTAATGATAGATCTCCCATGGCCTTAGCTAGATTAGTTGTTGGATTAGTGGACTGTATCTCTTCTGCATAAGTAGTTGTTGAAGTGGAAGTCCCTTCTGTTGAAATACATGTAATTGGAATCTAGAAATTTCTTGTAGATTCACAAGCTCATGTAATGTACTAAAGAAAAAGAGAAGAATCTACTTCTACTTTCAACCAACGAAAGCCAATAGATTGATGAAAACAATAATCAACAAGAGGAAGACAAATCAATGGCATGTAACATAATAAGTATTCGGGGAAAGCCACAACTCAAAACCCCACTATCTGTATTCCATTAATCAGAAATCCAAGATGATAATACAATGCTTGTTCACACAAGAACAATCCCAACACTCAATATGATCAATCTCCTTGCTCAAAAGCAAGCTCAAGCCAAACCTTAGCCTCTTCTGCTGCTCTCCAAGCCCCTATTTCCTTGCGCAATTCCTATGACTGAATATCCCATATTAATGGGAATCCAGTGCATCCAAAACTACATATCCACACTAGGTTCAGTTCCTAATTGTATGCATGATCTATACAACTCAGTAAATCATACAATTGATAGTACATTGTCCTTGCACTCTAGTCTCAACTAGATCTTTCTTAGAATTGACATGCATGAGTTTATGATGAGGGAATCTTCAGTTAACTAGAGTAGCACTAGTGGATGCATTAGTGCACCAACTGACAGTTAATCTCTATTAGTTCCACAAAAAGTTTGGAACTAATTTATCTGAACTAAAATCAGTAAACTAAGTTATCTAATTACAACTCATATTGGACACCTAAGATATATAGATAACATATACATGACTTCAGAAAGACTTCCAACTTGAAATTCCTAAGCTAATTAAGTTAATAAAACTTAATTAACTATTTACAAGTTGCTATGAGAATCGAATTCTATTTTAATTCTCAGTTTAATTCAATGACAAATTAAACTGAAATTTCTATCTTCTATTTTTAACATTTCTTGTTGCTATTTTCAACATGGAATTGTTGTTAAAAGAATAATTGATGCTTGAGTTCCTTGTTGTTATTCCTCCTTTAACAAATTTTCTAATTATGTCTCCTTTTATATATGTGTGTTCTTTTTAATTATAATTTTAAGCATGTCCTCTTTTTCCTTCCCTAGTTCACAATCTCTTTAGTATGAGGATCTTCAGTAGTAGGTATATTAGGATCTCATGTACCAGGGAGAAATATTAGGATATAAATGGTCAAAATTTCAAGTTATAGTTCATTATACTTCTATTAATATAACCTATTAAAGATATGATTTGTAAATAATATTGAAATAAATTCTCAACAATTCATATGTAAAATTTTAATAAAAAACTATACTATATATATATATATAGATATAATTTTATTTTTTTGGGGGGGTGCGGGGGGGGAGCAGGGTTAAAAATTGTTAAAATTTGAGGAGATTGAGGTGAAGTATCAGGGTATAGGTGTCAAAAGTTTTATTTTATGGTTCATTATGTTATTTTTTCTTATTGTCCTATGTTGTATCAATTAGTTTAGCCCAAGTCACTTCTTCATTTCACAATGCATTCAATTATTAGCAATGTATCCAATCATAAACTGTAACTAAAGATAGAACAATATATGAAATGAAAAATAAGACAACAACACAACCATAAGAGACAGAAGAATGGTCCAAGACTAGGGTAAAACCCTACAAGGGGGAAATCCCACTAAAAAATTCTTCTTTATTATATTGTCATAAAACATTTTCAACAGAGAGTATAATGAGCCCAATACATAAACTTGCAGTAGAGATTTACAGAACAAAAGCAAGCTACAAAACTACATAACAACAGATAGAAGCCATTTTCCCACCAAATTACCAAAGCCAAGTTTAGACAGTTGTCAAACCCTAGATCAAAACACTATAATATCCAATCAAGGTAGAGTGTGAGTGACTAAAACTTCTTGGTCACTCAACCACTATCTACAAGAATTTGTGTCTGAACCTAACGCTCCCTAGAAGACTGTATGCATGCATCTTAGGAAAAACACACACATAACCACTTCAAACCTGTAGTTTCTCCCTTCTAGCTACTGTGTGAGCAACTGGGACTTCCCAGACACACCCTTGAGCACTCTATGTGTGCCTTCGGGTACCAACACTATATGATCTACTCCGAACACCCTAGACGCTCCCTTCAAGCTTCTGTCTGAGCGATTGAGACATACTAGATGCACCCGTGACCACCTTTTGCATGTGTCTAGGGCCAAGAATACTTAGTTATGAGCCAACGACCAAGAAACTGAAACCCTAGATTGGTGCGAGCTTCAACCCTATAGTTTTTTACGCTTGAGAAAACTTCCTCTATCAGAATTGTGTGAACCAAGACAATAGAAGAGGGAATAAGTAGGCTTAATCAATGTGTCCAATTGAGCTTGAGGTCTCTTCTATTTATAGGCTTCCACGAAGTTCCACTTTATGTTGAGGCTGGCATGTCCAATTGTACATGTGCTTAGGGCTGAGCTATTCCAATATACATGAGTCAATGAAATGAATTCAAAAATTAACTTCTTCTTGTCCAGATAGGGTGATGTATAAGTCAATTTTGGCCCTCTCGAAAAGAATAATTTATTGCAATAATAATATCATTCGTCTGAGTTGTCCAATGTGGAATTTGACCCTAGTTGCAAAAATTAACAGTCTCTCTCAACTAGGAATAATTCCATCTGCCAATATCTATCTGTTGATCATCACATCATCCTGTCAAGTTTTCGTCATGCTTTCATTGTCTCTACTCAACTCTATTTGCTAAAAATTTCTCAAATCTAAAAGAAGAAGAATAATGGAGAATTAGATTCTACCCATACCGAGCAATAGAATAATTAATCATACAAGGGAGAACATCTTCGACCCTCGAATATCATCGGGGGGCTCATTCTCAACACGAAATATTAAAAGTGGGGCAAGTCTCAACCCAATCATATTTCCTACATATTCCGATCAATGAACCTATATATTCATGTGATAGAACACCTCAATCATAATCGACTTAGACTTTACACCCCAAGTACACTCTCAACCCGTGGCCAAATGTGGAGGTGTATTATGAAAAAGCCTTGCTTAAGGGTATGATGCCAACTGGGGTATACTACACGTATACCAGATAGGGGATCATCATCTCTGAACCTATAAATATAGGGGAGCATCATCTCCAACCCTATAGGTAATAGATACGGGAGTACCCTATTGTCTAGAGATCCCTCAACCGGAGGAGCCTTCTATCTTAATTCATCACCTTGGGAGCTCAAACAGGGTGGGAAGAGTTGGCTCAGTTTCCTCGATCAGTGTTGTCCCTCACTTGAAGGGGCCACATCCATCAGTCCAAGGTTCTTTCCGAAGACCAAGAACTTTCCTTTCAGTAATTCCTTGGTGAGAATATCTGCAATCTCCTCATCTGTCGATATGTGATGGAGTCTAACAACTCTTATTTTCACCATGTCTCGAATAAAGTGATATTGAATATCAATGTGCTTGGACCTTTCATGAAACAAAGGATTCTTTCCCAGACAGATCCCACTCTTGTTGTTGCAATATATCATTGTAGTGTCTAAGACCTACTCAAATAGCTCTCCGAAGAGCTTCCTCAACCAAACTGCTTCGCAGCTAGCCATGCTAGCGGGAATGTATTCTACCTCGATGGTTCTCAATGCTAAAGACTTTTGTTTCCTACTCATCTAGGATATCATGGTAGATCCAAGACAGAAACAACATCTATATGTACTCTTCTTGTCGATAACATTTCCTGTCAAGTCAACATCGATGTACTTATGAATTCTAACATCCCCAACATAATATATCACACCAAGTGTGCTCGATCCATGCAAATATCTCAATACATATTTGGCAATGATCTAATGTGCGTGGAGGGGATAAGTCATGATTGACTCCAAGTGTTTACTGCATGGTATATGTCTAGATGGGTGTTCACAAGGAACATCAGAACCCCAATAAATTGTTTATACTCAGATGGATTTTCCAGATCAGGCCCTGCATCTTCTCCACATAACTTATTGAAGTTCATTTCCATTGGTGTAGCCATGGATTTTCATTCAATCATTCCAAATATTTCCCACATATTCACAACGTATTTTTCTTATGAAAATAAAATCTCACCAAGCCTTTGCCACACCTCAAAACCTAGAAAGTAGTGCATGAGACCAAGGTCCTTCATCTCGAATTTAGAGGCTAGCTCCCTCTTACAATCGATGATCAGAGGCTCACTACCTGTTAAGAATAGATGATAAACATACGGAACCAAAATAAATGGCATACCTTGGATTACCTTAAAGTAGAGGTTGGGATTGACATTGCTTCTTGTGAATCCCATATTCATTAAATAACTGTCAATTCATGCTTACCAAGCTTGGGGAGCTTGCCTCAAACCATACAATGCCTTCTTCAACCTACAAACATGCATTCTTCAATCTTCCACTTCAAATCCCTATGGTTGTTCAACATATACTTCTTCTTGTAACATGCCATGAAGGAATGATGTCTTTACATCCATTTGATAAAGATTTCATCGTTGACTAGTAGCAAGGGCAACTATCGAATGGATGGTTATATATCAAGCCACATAATAAAATATGTCATTATAATATTCTCTCTCTTTCTGAGAGAATCCTCGAGCAATGAACCTCGCTTTGTATTTCTCAATGTTGCCATCAATTCTATGTTTGAACTTGAATAGCCACATTCATGTCATGATAGATTTTCACAATTGATTAAAATTCCTCGGCCATAGCATCCATCCAAACTTGATTTTGGCTTGAATCATAGTGCTCATAGCTACAACATATTCATGATACCTGCATGGTCGCTTCCTTTCTCTAAATTGTCAACAAATGGGAACATTTATTTCATCATTTTATAGAGTATCGTGGAGAGAAAATGGTCTCTTCTAGTAGGAGAATCACCTGGAGGAGGGTCTAAAGGATCCATAGGCTCCATGAGATCATCAAAAATATCAGTCTCAGACTCAGACATGCAAGGATGATCTAGAATATCCTAGTCATCATTCTCCTTCTTGGGAGGAGGAGGTAGAGGAAGGTATCTTTCTTTTGCAAGAGCTACATCTTTTGACCTTCCTTTGACCAGGAATATATATTATATATGCTTTAGAATTTTCACAATAACCCACAAACTTACCTTTTCTTCCTATAGCTTCCAACTTGTTCCTTTTGTCCTTTGGCACATGAAAATATACGGGGCATACAAATATACAAAGATGGCTAATATTGGGCTTGACACCTATGAGTATTTCTTAGGGGGTTTTGTTTTCTAATTCTTGATGAGGCACCCTATTTTGAACATATACAATAGCACGTGTGGCTTCTCCCCAAAGGAATTTTGGCACATTTTGAACATGGAGCATGGCACGGGAAACTTCTAATATAGACCTATTATTCCTTTCTGCTAAACCATTTTGTTTAGGAGTATATGGCACAATTCCTTCCTTCGTGATACCTTATTTCTTACAAAATGTTATCAACTCATTTGACATGTATTCCCCTCCATTTCCGGACTTGAATACTTTGGTTCTCTTCCCTATTTGATTTTCTATCATGTTTTTAAATTCCTTGAACATTTCAAAAGTTTCATCCTTTTTTTTAAGTAGTATATCCATGTCTTTCTTGAGAAGTTTTCAATGAAAGTGATATAGTAGAGATGACCACCAATAGAATGCATAGGCATCAAACCACATATATCATAATGAATGAAATGGAGGTTGTCATTTGTTGTTATCAATAAAGGGGAATGGTTCCCTTGTTTTCTTTCCACTCACACAACCTGGACAAACTCTGTTAGGCCCCTATACTACTAGTGTAAGCCCTTATTGTTATTAGTACAACCCACTTATTATATTGATGTACCCATCTAGTACCCATATTGTTACTATTGTGCCCCATAGAAGCCCACTATTGTTATTATTGTGCCCTTACATTATTATTTTTATGTAGGCTCTAATTATGTTATGACCCCTTAGACTCCTGTATATAGAGACGATGTCTTTTCATTTGAATCATCCAAGAATTGTTCATTTATGTAATGTAAAGGAGGTTTCTCCCTCGAAGAGGCTGAATTCTAAGGCGTTGATCTATCTTTTCTATCTTTCTTGAAGCTGGTTCCATAACATTTGGTATCAGAGCTTTGGATTCTAGGGTTTTGCTGCTCCAAACAGGGCATCATGGCATTCTGAATATAGCTTTTTTCTGTGATGTTTCAGAAGTCGAAAAAAACCCATTTGCTAAGACATCGCGCTAAATCTCCGGTCCAAATTTCAAAGCTTTTTGCGCTATATTTTCGGAGATATGAACTGAGGAAGTTGGTCCTTTTGCAGAATCCTTAATTACATTAAAAACAGGTGACCTAGGGAAAATCTTCATAACTTTCTCTCTGAGCATCATATTGAAATTTCGTAAGAAGGTATAGAAAGAGGATGGATTGACGTTTCTTGTATATATTCTTCAGATCCAACGGTCAAAACGGGGACACGTGGCACGTCGTACAAGTTCACTCTACTGATTAGTCTATAATCAGGTCACTGTGGGAGATTTGGTATAACTCTTCATTGGAGAATCCAATTGGGGTCAGACTAGTGGCATTGGAAAGAGGGCACAGATGACTACTATAGGTCGTAGTGTCAGAACTTAAAGATCTGAAAGTACATAGTTACAGTCATTTCAAGATCGAGCTCCTAAAATCAAGAAAAAGCAAGATGAGGAAGTTTGATGACAAGGAACCAGTAAATTAGATACGTCAAATGGAGCAATATTTTGATCTACATGGTGTACCACTATTACAAACGGTATGTATTGCATCTTCATATTTAGAACCAGATCAATTTTTATGGTATAAAGGGCTTTGTTCTCATAAAAAACTTGTTACGTGTTCAATTTTCACAGAGGAAATGATAGCACATTATGAGGA
Source organism: Pinus taeda (assembly GCA_000404065.3). NCBI lineage: Eukaryota > Viridiplantae > Streptophyta > Pinopsida > Pinales > Pinaceae > Pinus > Pinus taeda. Next base: position 60,241 of record APFE031329007.1, read on the forward strand.
TACAAAGAGAAACACCTTCTTTAGAGCAACACCACAACAATTTGAAAGAGTAAAAGGGCTTTGTGACATACTAGAAAGTAAAATTATGGCAACAATGAATTCTACCCCTCACAGCTATGAAGATGGAAGTGTTGTTTCTCCTAGCCTTCCACAACCTACAAGGTTACACCACAACAATTGGAAGAAAAAAGAGAAAAAGGGCTTTGTTACAATTGTGATAGAAAATGCACTAAAGGTCATAAGTGTGCTGAGAAGAAATTATTTTACATAGAGTATGAAGAGGAGGAAGAAAAGGATCAAGAAACATCAAAATAAGAGAATATATGCCAGGAGCTAACCCAGAGAAAGAAGAAATGAATCATACCATATCTTGTAAAGCATAGGCAAGAATTACCACTCCTCAAACTCTCAAGATAGAAGGACATATCAAGAAGAAAAAGGTGCAAGAAGCGAAAGGTCACATCGAGAAAGAAGAAACGAATCCAACCATATATGTAATTCATTGGTCGGAATTACCACTCCTCAAACTATCAAGATAGAAGGGCATATCAAGAAGAAAAATGTTCAAGAAATGAAAGATCACATCAAGCATCAAGAAATGAATCCGACCATATCTTGTAAAGGATTGGAAGAAATTACGACTGCTCAAAATCTAAAGATAGAAGGACATATCAAGAAGAAAAAGGTTCAAGCAGTGAAAGATCACATCGAGCATCAACAAGAAGTTCTCCAACTTTTAAAGGATAACGCCATTTTGGTGCAAAATCGAATGAAACAATAGGTAGACCAACATCATAGTGAAAAATGTTTTGATGTAGGTGATTGGGTATTTTTACTGCTACATCTCAAGCAAGCTATTTATGAGAA
>APFE031329007.1:61647-98628 GCA_000404065.3 Pinus taeda
AAACAACAGGTAGATCAACATCATAGTGAAAAATGTTTTGATGTAGGTGAATGGGTATTTTTACTGCTACATCTCAAGCAAGCTATTTATGAGAAGGAAATGTTGGCAATACTACATGCACTTAAAAAATGGCGACCTTACCGAATGGGAAGACTCTTCAAGGATGAGGATGTGGAAGCATTGTTTTGTGTTATTTTTATTATCCAACTAAATTGGATAAACGGAGCAAGGGATGAATGGAAGAAGGACAAAGAAGTATGGCCACTTATTCAAAAGTTGCAAAATATCCCAATTCAAACAATATTGCCAGAAATTGAAGAGGAAGGAAAAACCATATTGGAACCTAGAACAGTCATAGAAACAAGAACCCAACAACTACGAAATCGATCAACTTCAGAGTATCTCATCAAGTGGATTAATTTACCCACTAAATATTCCACATGGGAGGACAATAATTTTATACAGAAGCATCAAAAACTACTCAAGCATTGAGGACAACACTTTTTGAAGGAGAGGGGCATGTTAGGCCCCTATACTACTAGTGTAAGACCTTATTGTTATTAGTACAACCCACTTATTATATTGATGTACCCATGTAGTGCCCATATTGTTATTATTGTGCCCCATATAAGCCCACTTTTGTTATTATTGTTCCCTTACATTATTATTGTTATGTAGGCTCTGATTATGTTATGACCCCTTAGACTCCTATATATAGAGAGGATGTATTTTCATTTGAATCATCCAAGAATTGTTAATTTATGTAATGTAAAGGAGGTTGCCCCCTCGAAGAGGCCGAATTCTAAGGCGTTGATCTATGTTTTCTATCTTTCTTGAAGCTGGTTCCATAACAAACTCCATTGTGATGGGCTTGAAAATCAAGAATACATGAGATCAATTTCTTAAATTTTGGAAGAGCATCATAGTGTATATGAACCATTCTATAGTACCACAACTCGCCCAGATGATTGGTATGATAAACCAATGCTAGAAGGGTACTTCCAGTGACTCTATAGAGTGCTTCAAATATTTAACCTAATGTGAATGCATCTCTCATAGGTGAAACAACAGACCAAGTCAAAATTTTTCCTTTGATGAAGGAAACCCTCATCCCTTCATTTTCCAATGGGGATATAGATACCAATTATTCATTAATCTGGACACATACATAACATCATGCAACAAAATAGAATGCCCAGAATTCAACTGAAATTTGACAGACCAAAAACCATTCATGGGATGAGTGGAGTTGTTTCCAAGAATGATCTTCAGCTTAGTGTCCCTCTATACTATATTAGAGAGGAATTCCTTGTATCCAAAGAGATGGTGAGTGGCCCCCTATCAACCAACCAACTATCCCAGAAATCTGGTGGAGAAGAACTAGTAAGGGAGGAAATAAGAATGTTTTCAAATTTATTTAAAACAATACTTTCATACCTGGGAACTCTTGAATTATTTTGAGGAGGATAATATTCTTCACGGTTGCTTGAGGAATCTATTTTTCTTCTTTCATATCTTCTATTACATTTATTTCTTTGATTGTATTTTCTTCTTTTATTATTCTTGTTTGTTATTGTGTTGTAATGTGGCCTTTTTCTCTTTTCAAGATAGTCTCGAGGATCATGACCTTTCTTGTGACAATCATATCATCCAATATGAGATAAAGATTTCCTTGATGGACATCCTTTTCCCTTCCTCTTATTTTTTTCATGAGTGATATATGCAACAGACTCTGCCTCTTCATGCTTTTGAATCCTTCGTCTCGATATCATCCTTGATTCTTATTGAGTAAGCTTCCCAAAAATTTGATCAAATAATGGGACCACATTGTTGTTTCTTATTGTAGTAATGAAGGTTTCCAAAATAGGATGGAGACCTCTAAGAGCCACAACTACTAGTTCCATGTCAGGCACATTTTCTCCAACTCTTTGAAATTGATCTCTAAGGCGAGATATCCTCATTATGTCGAATTGAACAATTTCTCCCTTTTTCATCTTGATTTCTCTGAGTTGATCTTTCAAGGTGATTATCTCATTCAAATTGTTGATTTCATACATTTTGGCTATCTTGTCATACATTTATTTATACTTTCTTAAATTCCCAACATATGCAAGTAAATGATCTTGTAAACCATCAACCATAATTTTCTTTACTTTGGAATGAACTTTCTTGTACCTGTCTTTGAGGGAAGGGGAAGCATCTTTTGGAGGCTTGGGCATCCTTCCTTGAATGTATTCTAGCACATCATTATTGTCAGCTATGATCTCCAACCTCACTTTCCATACAACAAAGTTTGACACATCACCCAAATTTTGACACTCCTTGAAGGTAGAGGAAGACATCTTGACTTTGACTAGAAAATATTCTTTCCAATAATGATGGCTTCAATGCTTGTCTTCTTTTGGGCTTGTCCTTCACCTTGGTTCTGATTCCATGTTAATTTCTCAGATTGATCTATGTTGTACCAATTACTTTAGCCCAATTACTTCTTCATTTAACAATGCATTCAATTATAACAATGTTCCAATAATAAATTTTAACTAAAGATAGAAAATATATGAAATGATAAAGAAGACAAAAACACAACCATAAGAGACAGCAGATTGGTCTAAGACCAGGGAAAAGAACCACAAGGGGGGAAACCCATTCAAATATTCTTTCATATTAGATTGTCATAAAAGAAATCAGTAGAGAGTACAATGAGTCCAATACATAAACTTTCAATAGAGATATACAAAACAAAATCACACTGCAGAACTATAGAATAAGAGAGAGAAACCCTTTATCCATCAGACTACTGAATCCAACTAAATACAACTGTGAAACCATAGATTAAAACCCTAGACACTCCCAACAAGGCAAACTATGAGTGACTGAAACTTCTTGGTTGCTCCCTTAGCCACTATGTGTGAGCATCTGTGTCTGACACAGATGCTCCCTGGAAGGATGTATGTGTGCGTCTAGGGAAAAACACACATAGAATCACTCAAAACCCCCCATCACTCCCTTCTAACTACTGTGCAAGTGACTGGGACTTCCTAGGTGCACCCATGACCACTTTGTGTGTGTGTCCAGAGACCATCACTATCTGATCTACTCCAAAGACCCTAGATGCTCCCTTCAACCTTTTGTGGGAGTGGTTGAGACCTCCCACATGCACCCTTGACCACTCAATTCATGCATTAAGGGACGAGAATGATTAGTTATGAGCCAACGACCAAGAAACGGAAACCTTAGATTCATGCGAGCTTCAACCCTGTAGTTTTAGACCCTTTAGTGAACTTCCTCTGTTAGACATGTGTGAACCAAGACATTAGAAAAGAGAAGAAGATGTATTAATCAATGTATCCAAATGAGGTTGAGGTATCTTCTATTTATAGGATTCCATGAGGCTTCACTTGATGTTGAGGCTGACCTGTCCAATTGCACATGTTCTTAGGCTTGACCTATTCTAATATACATGAGTGGATGAGATAAATTCAAAATCCAACTTCTGCTTGTCCAAATAGGGTGACCTTTAGCTTGATTTTGGTCCTGTCAAGAGGATGAATTTAATGCAACGATCATCTTAGTCATGTGATTTGTATGGTGTAATTTTACACTAGTTGAAAAAATTAACACATTATACTTTAAAGATATTGTTTATGGAAGATATAGTTTGTGACTAATCCTAAATTAGTGTCAAAAGAGTCATCTGGAAATTTTTTGGTGAAATTTCATCCTTGGAATTTTTGAGATCTTGAGACAAATAATTGTGTGGAAAAAAAATCATATTGTGAATAATTATACCTTATGAGAAATACATTGTACGAAAGATATGTCTTTTGACTAGTACTAAAACTAGTATCCAACTAATCATTTGAAAAAAATTCTATGACATATTTTAATTGAAGCTTCATACCGTGAAAATTTCAAGGGCTTAAGAACACATATTAGAGTAATATAGGTTGAAATGTTAGACTTATAGGAGCTTAAACTTCATAAATAGATCAGGAAAAAGATTGATCATCTGAATAGTTTCCAAATTAAGATTTGAAAGGTACATAACCTACAATTGGCATAACTTTTGTTTAGAATATGGTGATTCAAAAATTGTGATAAAGAGAAAAAAAATGAGTATTATTATATTTTCACATGACTTCAAAAGATGCTTCGAAATTTACTTCGCTAACTAGATGTCAAGAGTGATCAACCATGAATGAAGAAGAAAAAGGTGACAGTTTTTCACTAACTTGAACAAATGGTAAAGAATATGGAAAGAAAGATGGAAGAATTGAAAATTTCCATGTTTTCAATCGTTTTACATATAATAGATGAGGGAATCCCTAAAGGAGACATCAATACATAATGAAATCATGAAAATGTGGAAGAAATAAAGATTGAATCCCGGAATCGTGATTATTTGCCAATTCTAAATTCACATAATCAAGTGTTCAATATGGAATAAAGGAAATACTTAATTTTTAATACTGATATGAGGAAGTTTTATGGAAAATATCCTATAACATGGATATACCAGATGGATTTGTTATTTGACATATACCATGTGCCAACCTTACAAAAGGTAGCTTTTGCATCATTGTATTGAGAAAATGATCAATTTATCTACTATTAATGGATTTATGAATGCAAGAAGGATTATATTTTATTTTGGCCCACTTTTATAGATGAGTTGATAACACATGATGGGGATATTAATTGCAATACATTCCTTTATCAATTGATAAAGATTCAACAGGGAGTTACAACTATAAAATATATTCAACAATTTCACAAACTAAGTCTCAGGGTACAAAACATTTCATCGAATAATTTGTTTGATCTCTTTAAGGGCACTCATCTCTTAGAACCTAAATCCCCAAAGCATGCTTTTAATCTAGTAAGAAAAGTTAAAAGTATAAATATGGATACTGGAAGAGTGGTCAACTTACAATTTTAAATAGCACCATGTTCCCTCTCTTAACCTCATTCAACTAGTAAGATTGACACCCCAACAAATGCATGAGAGAAGAAAAAATGGTGTATGTTTTAACTATGACAACAAGTACAGTAAGGGGCATACACGTGCTAAGAATAAATTATTCTATAAAGACTATGAAGTGGAAGAAAATCAAGAATTAGAACCATCACAAGGTCTCATGGTAGAAGAGATTACTTTTTGAAAGTAGTTTTGGAGTATTGAGATGACACACGGTAAAAATGAGATGTAGAGTACAATCTGCAGAAGAGCCATAAAACAAGGGAAGAATGCACACAAAAAAAAGCATGGAAGGAAAGAACCAGTTCAAAGTAAATACCAACTTCAAAATACATGATGGTAAACTACAATAAACATCATAGTATTTGCAAGTAAACTATTTTCACTGAAAAATATTGGGTGCATTTCCTCAAGTAATGATGGAGCTGACTCCACAATGGTTGAGGGCATGGAGAGTTTGTTATTTAGTTTTTATAGAAGGAAGTTGAGGGTTTAAGAGAGTTTTATCATATCCTATTGAGCTTGATTATATTCTATTATGTTAGCCCCTATTCTATAGAATTTGAGATGGTGGATGTGCATCAGAGAACTCTTAGCTAGGGTTTTTGGGGTGTCAAATGGTTAGCATTGTATTTATGTGTATTAGGGATACCATCAGGTTGTAAGGAGAGATATTGTAGAGAACTAGGACTTTACTCTCTAATTCACCAGTGTTAGTTAATAAAACATGCATTGGGTTAGGTTTGTGCTCTGTTGTGATTAAATCGTGTAATGTGGTTGTTATTTCATGCTTTTTCCTTTACATGCTAATATGTTTACGATTTGTAAGGAGAATTATTGTTTTCGATCATTTTTTATGAATTAGCTATCTAGAAAGGTTGATACATGCATAATTGTGAATGTGAATTATGTGTTCAATTGAAAATTTCGTAAGGGTGAACTCTTAAATTTATTGAAGGCTTCAAAGTCCCCTTTCTTTTATTTTTCTATTAATATGTTCATGGCTATGTTGAGATTTGGTGTAAATTGTGTCATTCATGTCATTTTAGTAGATTAGTAGCAAATTCCAAACATGGGATGAGATTCCTCTTTTTGAGAGGACCAATTTTGACTGTTAAAGTACTCAATTTGGACAAGGGAAAGTGCATTTTTGAATTAAATCCCACATATGCATATTTGACCAGGTTGACCCTGTTATCGCTCAGGTTGTTCCCTCGCTCCAGAAGGGAATATGGCCGAGGTAACTACTAACCAATCTTTCAGCTGCAAATCCTAGCCAATCTGCAACCAGAGAGGGCTCTCTCTTTGTGATTTAGATTTATTTAATTGTATGTTAGGCTAGTTATGGAACACAAGTTTGTTTGGTGTTTGGAAGATGACATTCAATAGAACAAGGCAATAAGTTGAGAGAAACTCAGACCATTGGGTTGATGGAGTCTAATGAAATAAACTTCTGGATATGGTTTCTTTGGCAATGGGGAGATTGTAGAGTAGGATAGTTAAACATAGAACAACATTGAAACTAAGATTAGAATGAAATGAAGTCAAGAAATGAAAGGCAATCAAGAATCTTTCATTATGTCAACAGAGGGAAATTGTGTAACATTATTAGGGAGAAATTAAGAATTCCTTGATGATATTTAATGTGTAAGAACTAGAGAGACAAGAGCACTTAAGAATTCTTGCCCATGATGGTCCTGTGGAAAACATAGAAAACTACAGGAACTGAACACAGAGTATAGATAGTAAATTCCGTTTTATCCTTTCTTCCTGTAGTTTAGAACATGGTATTCATATGATAAATAAAATACAAATATAGTAAATCAAGAGTAAGGGAAACTTATTCATCCATGCATCAACACAAGAATTCTGCGGCTCATCCTTTAGCCATTGATTCCACATCCAGCAAATTCACCAACACAACATCCAGCAATTTTATTTCAGAGTAGTTCTCAAAATTTACAGAGCAGGTCCAGAATGATATTCATCAGCCAACAATAATACATCTCTTTTGAAAGTATTTATAAGAAGTTTACAAAATATCCCGTAGGGAAATATCTAGATATAAATTTATCCATCTACTCTGGTAGAAGGAATAACTAATGTGGAAAAAACCGCGCAACAATAAGTGAGGAAATAAATATGTTGTACTAGCTATTGTAGGTGTCCTGCTTGTTGTTGAACTTTTGACTCTAATAGTAATTTGATTACCGCTTCACTAATATGCATTATTATTGTGCTGTCTTTTGCCACCTGTGCCTGAGCCTGTTTTATCTTTTGGTGCGAATCTTCTTCCTCAACTGATTTGATTTTTCCTGATATTACTTTTTAATTGTAATGCCAACAATTTAGAAAAAAGGAGAACTCAACTTATTTTAATAAAACCTCCAGCATACTCTGCCACCACTGATTTGATGGTAATTTATGCTTTCTCAATTTGATTAGTGTCTCATCAACTTCAGTGTACTTGTAATAATTTAGCTGAAAATCAAAAATATGTGCCACCTCATGCTCAATGAAGAACAAACCTTCCAGTTTATCATACAAACTCTGTCCTGAGGGAGGGACTGTCTCTTCTGTGCTGCTTGATGATGATGTAATCTGATTTTGCACATAGGTATTTAGCCTATGAGCATATTGTTCTTGCTTTAACAGCTTCCCACTGCTAGTAACCAAGCTAGGTAAACCTTTGCATTGTAACATTGCAAATTTATGTCTGAAGGCTTCTAATTCTGCTTGCATTTCCTGGCATTTTCCTTCTACTGTCTGAACAAAATTTCTCATAGTTAGCACCTTCTTGACTCTTAAAATAGTCTCTGTCCTGTTATGAATTTCCAGAGATGCTAACTGTTCACTGGTATGAGTGTTCAAAAAATGAATCATTTGGTTGGCTTGCTCAGGTTTATTGGCCAATAATACCGTGGCCTTTTGAGTTTCATATTGAGCCAATCCTATAAATTCTTTCTGATCAAAAATGGTTTTTATTGCTTTCCACTAATCAGCGATAGCTTGGCCAATCTTATCCCACAAAATGGTCTTTATTTCTGTTAGGGTTCTATGGAGAGTGAGGTCCTTCTCCAAGGCTTTTATTTTATTCTCTAGGGCTTTTACTTCCCTAGTTTTCTCTGCTACAGTCATCTTTGACTTGTCATAACTAACCTCAATTTTGGATAGTTTTTCCTTGGTTTCCTTCAGTTCTGCCATCTGGGTCTCTAAAGCTTTTATCTCTTTCATCATTTCCTCCATGCTTAAGCTAACCTCCTATAGTGCACTTGCTGTAGCTAATGCTGAAGTTGAGGTATCTGCTGTTGATGCTGGATCAAGGGGAGGTGTTGTTGTAGTGACTGCTAGAGGAGGAGCTGTGAGAATTGGAGTTGTTTGGGCTTGCTGAGAGGCCAACTCTTGTTGTTTTCCTCGTAGGGCTTCTTCCAAGGCCTTTTCTGTGTCCAGCAGTCTTTGGTTCATCCTCATTAGTAAGCTGACCACATCCTCTTCTTCCTTTTATTATGCCACCTTTGTGGTTTGAGGATGTATTGTAGCTCGCAGCTTCAATTGTATTCTCAAGGCTGCTATGTCCTCCCCCTTTTTCCTTATTAAGGCCTGTGCGCCTTGGGGATCCTTGGGATCATGTCCCACTTCTATAATGATTTCTTCCAAGGATTTTATTCTATTATCCTTGGCCAATGAGGACGCTTTTTCCAGCTCTAATTGGGCACAAGTGTTATATAATGAATTTTGTAATCTATGGGCCATTAGAGCTTTGTCTCCCAAGGTGGAGTATACCATTTCTCCAGCCTGTTTGTGCAACTCAATCTGGTCTATTGGATGGATGTCTTTGGAAAGAACTTCCAGATTGGTTCTAATATAATCTGCAGCTGACTGTGGCTGCTGTACAGTGGGCCTGAAGTGATTAAGAGTCATCTTCCCCGCCTGCATATCATAGGCTACCATCATCCTTCGTTGATTGGTAGGAGCCATTCTTAACAATTGATTATAAAGTTGAAACCTCACTGGTTCATTTCTAGCTTTAATTTTTGTGAATGCTCTCTTGATATCCGACCCTTGTTTTCTCTGTTGCTTGGTGGATGAAACCTCTACACCATGATGTCTCTCTTGCTCCTGCTGAAAGGAGCTGGTCAATGTTTCCAAAATTGGAGGGATCTATTGTTCAGAAGTTCCCTCAACCCTGATGTTACATGTTGTTTCTTCGGTGAATTCCTCCTCAGAATAGGGGTTTAGCCTTTGTCTTTTCTTGCCCTGCTGAACTATAGATGTCCCTGTAGGTGTCTCTTTAGGTCTATCCCTCTTTATGGCTCTTTCTTCATTGTGGGGGGTTTGTAGTACAGGGATTTCAGCTGCCTTTACTTGGGTTGAAGGGCCTTGTTCTTCACCCTTTTCCTGATTTGTAGATGGATGTTCTGCCATTGTAGTCTACTGCTCTGAATGCTGAATTTCTTTACCTTTCCCTGTAGGTGGAGTGGCTTCTTGAGCCGCCTGTTGTGAAGTTGTAGTAGCTGATGTGCTTGCTCCAATATGTTGAGGCTGTGTGAAAGAGACCCATGCAAAATAATCTAGGTCACTTCTCTTTTCATAATCTTTCATTTGCTTTTCTAATCTTTCTTCTTCAGTGATATCTTCAACTAGTGTGCCCTCTACCCATTCTTGTCGATTTGCATATCGTTCAATGTGAGGGATTGGCTGGTGCACATATCCTGAAAGCCTGTTTTTTACTCTTCTACAGCTTATGAAGTGTTCTGGGTCGTATGATGCCCAAATGAAGGTTCGTTTCAGCATGAGTTCTTGCCTTAGCATCTTGTCTGCATCACTCCAGGCTTCTTCCCTTTTATTGAAAACAAAAGGACCCAATTGATGTCTAATCTTGAGCTGTGACTTCTTGTTTTTGCCATGGAAATGAGTCAAAACTGCACTGCTAAATTTCCTTAAATATTCTAAGTCAAAAAGTCTCATGGGGACATATCTTGGCAGTTTGTAGGGGGGCAACTCACAACCATAAATCCTGATCACTGTATGGTTTTGGTAGAAGTACCAATCACCAATGTTGTAGCCCCTTGAAAGATGTAGAATTCTCTGCATTTCAGCAGTGAGCCTGCCTGGAGGAGTCATAATCGACAGGCAAGTGGCTGGGTAAATGAACATATAAATAAACTCACAATATGTATAGGGTAAGGGGTGGACTTCATGGAAAACTGAGGTCTAGAAGATAACAAATCTCCTCTCTCCTTTGGAGTCTAGTTTCTTGAGAGGAACTTGGAAACTATCAGGATGATAATACAGCAGCAGATGGTATATGTAAGAGGTATATTTGAACACTCTTTCTCTCTCCAACATCATGAATTGCTCATGTATTTTGTTTGCTATGAAGGTGGCATAGTCATACATGAGAGCAGGGGGCTATCCTGGGGTGAACATGGACATTAGCACAAACACAGTTTCATCCACAAACTCACTAGTTTTGCATCCTAGAATGTAGGATATCATATCTATTAGGAGCTTGCCTGTTTCATTGAATGAGACTTGATGATAGGGTGGAGGATGATTGGCCTGGCACTGTGGTTGCATGAAAAACTGACCTACTCTTGCTATTTCCGAACTATATAGTTTTGCACCTTGATCAAGCAGGATTTTCATTGTGAGAGGAACCAGAGGCTGAGGTGGCTCAAAGTTCAGCATTTCATTTATGGATTGAGGAGTAATGTAGAACAGTACAAATCCATCTGGAGTGAGGATTTCTCTTTGTGTGGGATCATAGTTTGCATGGCATAGAAGAATAAAGTCAGGCAGCACATTGACTGAAGGGGTGTAGTAGATGGGCATGTTGGACTCCCATATTCTCAGGACATCAGTGTTATTTCTATGGCTATTTCTGAAATGACAAAAAGTTTGCAGGTGAGACTTGAGCCCCATCATCTCCTTAATCTATAATTCCCTATCTACCAGAGATAGCCACTCCAAATCCTTATGTGGTGCATTCAAGGGGGCAATGCTGAGAGCCACTTGAGCATCCATACTTTAATTGGTTGTGTCTTCACTGGAATATAGGTTTATGGAACAACAGAAAGGATAACTGTGGCTTTAAGACTTTTCTCAGGATCTTGTAGACTGAATTTATCTTGTGGTGACCTTACAAGGCAGCATTCATGCTATAAAAGGTGAATTATGCAAACTGTAGTGGGGAAGTTGGACAAGACTGTGAAGATAGCCTCCCTTTAAAGTTGCTAAGTGACCCTGACCTTGGGTTAAGAACTCTTTGGAGTAACAGGCAGCAGAGGAGAGGCTTTGGTTTCTCAAAGGAAATTACAGAATAAGCTTGGAATTCTGGAAGAAACAGGGGAAGAATTCTCCCTTGGAGGTACTTTTACACAATTTCAAAGGCAAAGGGCGGGCTCCAATTGAAGTTTCACGGGTGATTTGCAGAGGTTACAGGCAGAATTTGCAGGTTTTCCTCCGGTAACAATGGTTGAACAGTGACTTTTTTAGTGCAGAGGTCATAGGTAACAATTCCTTTGACTTAATTTTAGCTTTTCAGGTGAATTACCGAAGAAATTGCTTAAAACAGGGTTGAAAGACGACTGTGGGGTAAATACTGGGTTTGCAGGTGCCCGATATATGTTGAAGTCCGCAAGTGAAGTTGGACCAACGAACTGTGAAGTTGACTTAGCAGGGTGATGAATTGTGCAACAATGGTGGCCAATTCACCGTAAAATTACATGCAGGGTTGCGCAGTCAACGAACTCGTAAATAAACAAAACAATTGGCTTTCCCGACTTTTTATAAAAATTTGGACTTTTCGGGCTTTTTGGCGCGTTTCGGGGATGACATCAGTATGATTTTTCTTTGTCCAGTAGCGGGGTATGGAGGATGACGTGGTCGATGACATGGCTTGCTGACAAGGGGGTGACATGGTGGACACGGCGGCTGGAGGAACAATGCGAGTGATGACATGTTTTCTGACGGGACAATGACGCTGGCGGAAGGATGGAGGGTGGTATCCGGTTTCCATCAGACCACCTTTGGTATGGGGGTGGTTTCTATCAGCACCGGCCCGATGCAATAGGAGCACAGCGAGTGTTCCTGTGTACGACAGGAAAATCGCCGACCGACGGGTGCTAATGACTTGACGTCGGGGCGCTTTCGATGTCAACGAGGACTGTTGGATCTGGAGAAGGAAATCCGACGGTGGATGGGAAGGTAAGTTGTCGGGGGTTTAAAAAAACAGCGTGCGCGATAAGTTTTGATTTTTTTAAGGTTCGACAGGTTTGAAACTTTGGTTTATTTGACAAATGTGGAGCGGACCCGATATTTTAATCAAAGGTTAATTAAATAGGTTTATTGCGCGAGCACGTTTTGGGTATGGTTATTCGTTTGACCAGAGGTCTAGAAAATCCCAGTGGGACACGTGGTGGGCTATCATTGGCCCTAGATGGACCAATGGTTCCCAAGGACTATTTGAACCATAGCCATATTAGGCGGGGACGGGATATATATAGTATTTTGGGGTTTTTTGCTTTTAATACATAGTAGGGGTAGGGAAACATTAATATAGGAGTTATATACTAAAGTTAGGATGTTAATATGACAAGTGATAGGGAAATGCTAAGTTTATAGGGTCAAACATAGATTTTTTAGGAGATGAAGGGAAAATGAGATGATTATTTTCACACAAGAAATGTGGCTCGTGTTTACCAAGCAAAAACAATGTTTTACTTAGTATCTTTCAAAATGAAATGGATTAGGACTATTGAGAAGATCTCAATATCCTTAGGGGATGTTAGTGAAATTTGTGGGGGAAATGAAAGAAGAAGTCAGTCATGCTCCACTGAACTTGTAGCCACTTTGCCATGATGCTTGTCATACTATTTAAACTGAACATCACTCTACTTTCTGCAACCTCATAATTATTTGCCTACCCAACCTAAAATACCTAACATTTTTTCTTCCTTTGATTGGGTGCATTTGAGCTAGCAAACCCTGATTTTCTTCTTTTCTTTTGGCTGCCCTCCTATCTAAATCTATCCTTATTTCAACCAAGGGCTCAGATTGAGCAATTGAGCCCTTTAATTCTCTATCTAATCTAGTGATCTACCAAGCTTGAACTATTTGAGCAAATCTTATTCTCTATTCTAAAACAAGAAATTTAAACATGATCTAGCCAGGGTTAAACTGTCTAGCTATTCATCAACTGTGAGAAATTCAGTGATTGCACTTCTCTGTTTGCATGTTTTAACAAGCCACTTTCCTGGTCTTTCTTTGGGATTCCTTTCTCTTCTCTTTATCTGAATCTTGATTATTGATAATATGGAACCTTTTTAGCATGGAAAGGATGATCATATTCGGTATTTCCACAATCAATCATGAGAAATGACACCTATTGGTATAGGAACCTAACAGTAGCTCCACTTGGGGATGGATTTTTGAAGAGAAAAGCCAAGAATAGCAGGTCAGATGGCCTCCTTCTCATTTCGTGCTGTGTTTTTAAAACTTCCTTTTGCTGCAAGCTAACCAATTGAACCTTTGTGACATAAGTGCTTTTCACATAAGCTGATCTAAAATCTAATTGCAACTCTGTCTTTGGTGGTTGATCAAAATTTTTTGTCATAAAAAATCAAGAGAGAACTTGGGAAGAGTAGGGATGCGAAAATAAACACTAAGGGTGGTATAGCTGTTTGCTTCTTTCTCAACATTTGCTGCATCATATTTCCTATCCTATTGCTGAAATGAACTGCTAAAGTAAACACTTTTTATGTACAAACTACCCTCTTGTTCTTTTTAACAAGGAGGGTCAAAATAATGCTTGAGCATTCGCCCATTGACTGGGCCTTCCTGAGCTTCTGTGCCATCCAAACTCTTCAAAAATTAGGTGTTGTTTCCTTATACAGCCTGGATGACAAAAGGGCCTTTCCACAGGGAATCAAATTTTCCATGCTTTCCTTTGTCTTCCCTTCTAGAGTCCCATTTTAGCACTTTGTCTCCTATGAAGAAATCCTCGACTTTTGCTCTTTTGTCAAAAATTTTCTTGAGTTTGTCTTGCAGAACCTGAGTTCTCTGATATACTTCCTCTCTAGTTTGTTGCAAGTTAATAGTTTGATTGATTCTCCCTTGGATGTCATTGGGTTCTTCTTGTAGCTCTTGCAACAATTTGATCACAGGGATTCCCAAGGAGGAGGGGAACACAACCTCCACGCCATAGACCAATTCATATGGGCTAGTTCCAATAGATCTTTTTGTGGTCAATCTATCTTCCCTCAGTGCATTTATTAACTTTTTATGCCAGTTCTTTTTTTTCTCCTCCAAGACGTTTTTGATAATGTTGATCAGGCTTTTATTGGATGATTCTGCTAGGCCATTGCCTTGGGGGTAATAGGTTGTGGAATGACCTAAGGTAATGTGGTATTTGTGGCAAAAATTGATCATTCTTTTGGACTTGAAGGCATCAACATTATCTATAATAATCTTTTCTGGACATCCAAATATACACAAGATATTGCTTTCTAAGAATTGCATGATGATTGAGCCATTGGCTTGCCTACAAGGGATAGCTTCTATCCATTTGGTAAACTAATATGTGGCAGTTAAGATCCACTTGTGTTGTCCAGAAGAGGAATGATGAATCTCTCCAATGAAATCTAAACCCCATTGTTGAAAATGCCTTTCAGTTGAAATAGGTTTGACGGGTAAGGGTAACAACTTTCTTTTGCCTTCAAAGATCTGGCATTTGTGGCAAGAAACTACAAATTTTCTCACATCAGTAAACGGGGAGGGCCAATAGAAACCATCTCTTAGAATTTTATCAGCTGTAGATTTCCAATATAAGTGTCCTCCACAGTCCCCTACATGAAATTCCTTGAGTATTTTGTCAGTTTCATCCTGAACTAGGCAATTAAGCAAAATGCCTTCATGATTTTTTCAAAATAAAACATTGTCTATAATACAAAACTTTGAAGCTTTAATTTTCAAGAATCTCTTTTTGGTTCTGGATAAACCTGGAGGAGCTTGCAGGTTTAACAATACAAAAAATATATCAGTGTACCAAGGTGATTGTAAAAAGGCTTGATTGATATGTGGAGTCGTTATCCAGTTCATTGATGTCAAGGGCTTGAAAGTTGGTTTCAGTCATTAATTTGGCTAACCCTTGTCCCTTTATGAGTTTTCTTGGTTTGATATCAATGTCATACTCTAAAATGTTGGCTATCCATTTGCCCCTTTTACCTTCAATTCCTTCCCGAGTAAGAATATCTCTGACCACTGCATTTGGAACATAGGCAATTGCATGAGAGTACAAAATATAAATTCTGAAATCCTTTTTGGAATTCACAAGAGCATAAGCTTGCTTCTCCATGATTTGTTATTTGAGTGGATCATCTCTAAGTGTCTTGCTAAAGAAAGTAATGGGTTTTTCACATCCTAGGTCATCTTTTTGTAATAGGATAGCAGCAATAGTATGCTCAGATGCAAAGGAAAAGATTATGAAATCTCTATTAAACTTGGGACTTGTAAGAACAGGTGTTCTTGTCAAAGCCATTTTGATTTCCTCAAAGGCTTGTTTAGCTTCTATTGTCCATTTGAATTTAGAATCTTTCTTCAGCATATTATTCAGTAGTCTAATTAGCTCAGCTAGATTGGGAATGAATCTTCTTAGGAAATTGATTTTCCCTAGAAAGGCTTGTAATTCCTTGATGTTTCCTGGGTGAGAGACTTGAAGGATGGCCTGTATTCTATCTAGATCTATTATTATTCCATCTTTAGAAATTATGTCACCTAGGAGTTTGCCTTCTTCCAGGCCAAATAACGATTTCTTTGGGTTCAATGATATGCCATATTTTCTGCAAATTAGGAACACTTGCCTCAAATGATCTAAATGTTCTTGGTCTGATTTTCAAAAAGCAGTGAGATCATCAAGGTATATTAATAAAAAGTCATGGATCTCTTTAGAAAAGGCTATGTCCATTTCTCTCTGAAATGTGGCCCCTGCATTTTTAAGTCGAAAAGGCATTTTCACATATTTAAAGTTTCCGCAGCGTGTTGTAAAGGCAGTTTTATCTTGGTCATCTAGGTGAACTAAAATCTGATTATCCTAACAATCATCTAACAATGAGATCCCTGAAGCACCCACTACCCTTTGTAAAATGTGATCCATCTTGGGTAATGGGTACTGGTCTTTGAGGGAGACTTTATTCAAATTTCTCAGGTCAACACAAAGCCTTATCTCTCCAGTTTTCTTTCTAGTGGGCACTAGATTTGAGATCCATTCAGAAAACCTAATGGGTGCCATTATTCTAGCCTGATACATTGTTATGACTTCCTTTTCAATAAGGGGAAGGAGGACTGGATTAATCCTTCTCAGCTTTTCTTTAAAAGGTTTTTGGTTTTCTTTCAAGGGTATTGTATGTTGGAAAACAGAGGTGTCATAGGATTTTAGATCCTCATAGCTCCATGCAAAGACATCTTGGAACTCTATAAACAACTTAATGTATTTGACTTTTTGGTCAGGAGGGAATGTTTTGGAGAGTTTTATCATTTTGGGATTTTGTGTGGTTCCAATGTTGCAGTCTTTAATCTCTCCATTTAATGGTTGCATTTTTGGTTTTCTTGGAATGTCATTTGAATCAAATATATCTTCTAAACGAGTCAGTCCTATGGGCAAGACATTGTCCTTCAGCTCAATTACTTCGGATTCTTCATCAATCATTTCATAAAAATTAATTTGTTTGAGTTCTTGCAGATTTTTGTGATTAAAAGTTGTTGGATGCAAAATCAAATTTTCTACTTCAGCTGATATATTTGGCTCAATTTTGTCAATTTGATGTTGATCATCAATAGTGTTTGTGTCTATGTTTGTGCTTGAGAATTCTTCTTTTAGAGTGAGGAAGTTATTGATTTGGGTATCATTCTCAAACACTTGCTAATTTTTCACATTATCTGGGATAGGAGGTCTATGTTTGATCTCAGCAACGAAGTGATGATTTGGCTCAAATGGCAGTTTGCAAGTGCTGACAAAGGTTGCCAAACTATGTGCATGTAGGTTGTGTTTTCTTAGAATTTTGGTGAGCTATGACTCCAAGAAGGTGTTTAGTATTTCCATGGCTACACCTCTATAAGCTCTTAGCCTAGGATCATTTGTAACAAAGTTTCCCTTTATCTGTTGTATTATCAAATCTGAGTCTCCTAGAATTGAAATCTTGGTCACCCCTAGACTTCTAATTAATTTGAGTCCCAGCAAAAGGGCTTCATATTCGGCTATATTGTTTGTGCATTTGAAATTTAGCCTATATGCATGACCCTGAGCATGGTCATTTTGTATGTTGTGTATCCAAATCCCTGCCCCTACTCCCAATTTGTTTATTGATCCATCAAACTCTAAGTACCATAATATTTCTTGATCACCACTAGTCTCAGGAGTTTTGGGAACTTGCTTAGTGGGCAGTGAGTTTGAACTTTGTAGCTGATTTGATATGTCTGGTTCACTTGTTACATCAATCACATCAACAAATTTTTGTTGTTGGTCACTAGATTGTTCATTTATGTTCATTGTCTGTGCTGTTTCTAGGAGTTTGGCCTCAGTTTCGAAGAACATGTTAGCATTGTATAAGATAAATGAATCCATGTCAGAGTGTATCGAATATATGGGGAAGTTTTGGCGCTTCTCTTGACTGCTAACCACATATTTCATCAATGTTTCCCAGTACAATCTCTTTGGGTGGCCAAATACTGAAATGGTGGCATATGACATATCTAGTTGCAAAGATCCTTGGAGTTTTGCACCCCAAGATCTAGATAACAACATACCATATTTGGGTGGGATATCAGCCACCACCACATACATCAAGATTGTTTCGGCTGGATATTGCACTAAAGATACACAAAGATCTTTGATTAGGCCTAGACACCTAACCTCGCTGGAATCAAAAGAGAATAAGTCCTTATATGGCCTTGTGATATCTAGATCTAGCTTTTCCATCACTGACTTCGGCATCAGGTTATGGGAAGCTCCTGAATCAAACATTGCATTATGTAACACTTTGTCATGATGTTTAAGCTCACATAGAATGGAGGAACTCATCCATATACTATCTTGCCATTGACTTCAGGACCAAACAACAGCTCTGGTTGATCATCTAGGACATTGACTGCATCCCCAGTTTCAGATATTTGAAGTGACCTGTTAATGTGTTCCCTGTAAACTTTATGTTTAGCCAATTCCGACAATGGCATGGCTATTTTTATTTTACCTATTTATGTTTCTAAGTTGAAAGGTTTTTCCACTTGAACTCTTGTATTGTGGACAACAGACGTTTCCTTTTCTGTTGTGTTTTCTACGTTCTTTTCTTTATGAGGACTGCTGTAAGGAATTGCCTCTGCTCTGGAATTTACTACAGCAGACCTATTTACACTTTCTTTTGGAAAAGAAGAAGATGATGGCTGATTGTTTGATGGTTCCAGGTCTGAAATGTCTTCTATGATGGGCTCTTTTGGGTTGAGGTCTATCTCAGCAGTGAATTCTGTGAGCAGAGAAGCATCTTTAGTTCTCTTGGACTGTTTGGTATCTTTCAATTTGGTGGGTTTACGTACATTTATTGTCCTGCTTCTCAATTTATATTGTTTATGAAGCTCATAGACCGCAGCATCATAGCCTTCTTTAAAATCAAATGATTCTCCAAACTTGGTTTGAAATTGATTTAAATTATGAGCCTCCTGATCCTCTTGTATCAGGAAAATTTGTTGATCACCGTTTAAACCCATTAGATTAATTTGTGTGTCCTCTGCAGGGTCACTTGAGGTTGAGGCTTCAACATAATTCTCTTGAAATGGGGGTCCGATGTTCTAATCAGGGCCAGTCCTTCCGGCCGTAGGGTTTTGGTTCTTTCTAAAGTTTGGGATTCTTATTGAGTTGCTTGGTTGCCCTTCCCAAGATGATTTCCTTTCAATAGTCTCCACTCTATCTCCTAATCTATCCATACCTTTAATGATTGCTTCTAACTTTTGCTCAAACCCTGAAGGTTCTTCTTTAAAAGTTGTTCTTCTTTCAGTTCTAGCCCGGTTTCGTTTGGCAATCAAGTTTTCTTCTACACTAACAACTATATTTTGCATGTCTGCTAAGCTTAATGGGGCTCTTTCTGTCAGCTGATATGCGATGTCTGAATCAAATCCATCAGGGAATTTGATCAAGGCTAGGTCAGGAGGAGGTCTAAGGTTCTAAGGAATGGCACTATAGACATTATTAAACCTTGCACAATAGTCTTGAACTATCTCTTTTGGGCCCCTTTTTAAATTTTCATATTCAATTAAAATGTGTAGAGGGTCTTTCTTTTTTTCCCATCTGTTTAAGAAGGATTGATATAGGGCCTCAGGATTGGCTATCGAATTTGCAGCAAGTGCTCTAAACCAGGTCCTCACATCACCAGTTAGACTTTGGACAAAGATTTTCATTCTTACATCATCATCATCAATTTCATAGTTCTCAAAATAGTCTTGCATTTTCTTAGTGTGTTGTTGAGCTATATAAGCACTAGTACCATCAAAGTAGGCGATCTTGCTTTGATAGTCTTGGGGCATAGCCCCTAGATTGGTAGGCAATTGGAAAGGGGCATAATGGTTGGCCATATTTATAGGGATAAATGGGGCAACAGGAAGAAATAAGAGGGCTAGAACAAGGGGGACATGAGTGGAAATATGAGTAGTGGATGGGGGACTGGAAAGTATAATTTGAGGGGTGGATGAAGAACTTGGAGGGGCTGTAGTATTGAGAGAAAGAACTGTACCTCTTCCAGAGGTAAGCTCAGATTTTGTAAGGTTTTGTTGAAGTATATCAAAGTCTGAATCAGCAGTTTCTAAACTTTCTTGTCTCCTAAGGTTCTTGGGGATCAAGTTATGATGTTCAAAGATAGTTGGGGGATTAGGATCTGGATTGGATCTGGTGTAACAAGTTTTCTTTTTTGGAGCCAACTTCTAAATCTATTCTTGGTATTTTTGCTTGAATATGTTTAAAGTAGGGAAACTGATCTCTTCTTGATTCAGAGTCCCTAGTGGAGTCGCCAATAATGTTATCACTCAGGTTGTTCCCTGGCTCCAGAAGGGAATACGGCCAAGGTAACCACTAACCAATCTTTCAGCTACAGATCCTAGCCAATCTGCAACGAGAGAGGGCTCTCTCTTTGTGATTTATATTTGTTTAATTGTATGTTAGGCTAGTTATGGAACACAAGTTTGTTTGGTGTTTAGAAGATGACACTCAATAGAACAAGGCAGTAAGTTGAGAGAAACTTAGGCCATTGGGTTGATGGAGTCTAATGAAATAAACTTTTGGATATGGTTTCTTTGGCAATGGGGAGATTGCAGAGTAGGATAGTTAAACAGAGAACAACATTGAAACTGAAAGTAGAATGAAATGAAGTCAAGTAATGAAAGGCAATCAAGAATCTTTCATTATGTCAACAGAGGGAAATTGTGTAACATTATCAGGGAGCAATTAAGAATTCCTTGATGATATTTAATATGTAAGAACCTGGGAGACAAGAGCACTTAAGAATTCTTGCCCATGATGGTCTTGTGGAAAACATAGAAAACTACAGGAACTGAACACAGAGTACATATAGTAAATTATGGATTATCCTTTCTTCCTGTAGTTTAGAACATGGTATTCATATGATAAATAAAATACAAATACAGCAACTCAAGAGTAAGGGAAACTTATTGATCCATGCATCAACACAAGAATTCTGCAACATTTCCTTTAGCCATTGGTTCCACATCCAGCAAATTCACCAACACA
This sequence comes from Pinus taeda, assembly GCA_000404065.3. Taxonomy (NCBI): domain Eukaryota; kingdom Viridiplantae; phylum Streptophyta; class Pinopsida; order Pinales; family Pinaceae; genus Pinus; species Pinus taeda. The sequence goes on from APFE031329007.1 coordinate 82,413, forward strand.
GCACCCAGCAATTTTATTTCAGAGTAGTTCTCAAAATTTACAGAGCGGGTCTAGAATAATATTCATCAGCCAAGAGTAATACATCTCTTTTGAAAGTATTTATAAGAAGTTTACAAAATATCCCGTAGCGAAATATCTAGATATAAATTTATCTATGTACTCTGGCATAAGCAATAACTAATGTGGAAAAAATGGCACAACAATAACTGAGGAAATAAATATGCTGTACTGGCTGCTGTAGGTGTCCTGCTTGTTGTTGACTTTTTGACTCTGATAGTCGATTGATTACCGCTTTCCTGATGTGCTTTCTTGTTGTGATGTCTTTTGCCACCTGTGCCTGAGCCTGTTTTATCTTTTGGGATGAATCTTCTTCCTCAACTGATTTTATTTTTCCTGATATTACCTTTTAATTGTAATGCCAACAATTTACAAAAATGGAGAAGTCAACTTATTTTGGTAAAACCTCCAGCATACTCTACCACCACTGATCTGTTGGTAATTAATGCTTTGTCAATTTGATTAGTGTCTCATCAGCTTCAGTGTACTTGTAATAATTTGGCTGAAAATCAAAAAGATGTGCCACCTCATGCTCAATGAAGAACAAACCTTACAGTTTATCATACAAACTCTGTCCTGAGGGAGGGACTGTCTCTTTTGTGCTGCTTGATGATGCTGTAATCTAATTTTGCACATAGGTATTTAGCCTATGAGCATATTGTTCTTGCTTTAATAGATTCCCACTACTAGTAACCAATCTAGGTAAACCTTTGCATTGTAACGTTGCAAATTTATGTCTGAAGGCTTCTATATCTGCTGGCATTTCCTGGCATTTTCTTTCTACTGTCTGAACAAGATTTCTTATAGTTAGCACCTACTTGACTCTTAAAATAGTCTCTGTCCTATTATGAATGTCCAGAGACGCTAACTGTTCACTGGTATGAGTGTCCAAAAAATGAATCATTTGATTGGCTTGCTGAGGTTTATTGGCCAATAATACCCTGGCCTTTTGAGTTTCATATGGAGCCAATCCTACCAATTCTATCTAATCAAAAATGGTTTGTATTACTGTCCATTGATCAACAATAGCTTAGCCAATCTTATACCACAAAATGGTATTTATTTTTGTCAAGGTTCTATGGAGAGCGAGGTCCTTCTCCAAGGATTTTATTTTATTCTCTAGGGCTTTTACTTCCCTAGTTTTCTCTCCTGCAATCATCTTTGACTTGTCATAACTAACCTCAGTTTTGGCTAATTTTTCCTTGGTTTCCTTCAGTTCTGCCATCTGGGTCTCCAAAGATTTTATCTCTTTCATCATTTCCTCCATGCTTAAGCTAGCCTCTTGTAGTGCACTTGCTATAGCTGATGCTGAAGTTGAGGTACCTACTATTGATGTTGGATCAAGGGGAGGTGTTGTTGTAGTGACTGCTGGAGGAGGAGCTGTGAGAATTGGAGTTGTTTGGGCTGGCTCAGAGGCCAACTCTTGCTATTTTCCTTGTAGAGATTCTTCCAAGGCCTTTTATGTGTCCAACAATCTTTGGTTCATCCTCATTAGTAAGCTGACCACATCCTCTTCTTCCTTTTGCTATGCCACCTCTGTGGTTTGAGCATGTATTGTAGCTGGCAGCTTCAATTGTCTTCTCAGGGCTGCTATGTCCTCTTCCTTTTTCCTTATTAAGGCCTGTGCGCCTTTGGGATCCTTGGGATCATGTCCCAATTCTATAATGATTTCTTCCAAGGATTTTATTCTATTATACTTGGCCAATGAGGAAGCTTTTTCCAGCTCTAATTGGGCACAAGTGTTATATAATGAATTTTGTAATCTATGTGCGATTAGAGCTTTGTCTGCCAAGGTGGAGTATACCATTTCTCTAGCCTGTTTGTGCAACTCAATCTGGTCTATTGGGTGGATGTCTTTGGCAAGAACTTCCAGATTGGTTCTAATATAATCTGCAGCTAACTGTGGTTACTGTACAGTGGGCCTGAAGTGTCTAAGAGTCATCTTCCCTACCTACATATCATAGGCTGCCATCAGCCTTTGTTGATTGGTAGGATCCATTCTTAACAATTAATTATAAAGCTGAAACCTCACTGGTTCATTTCTAGCTTTAATTTCTGTGAATGCTCTCTTGATATCCAAGCCTTGTTTGCTTTGTTGCTTGGTGGATGAAACCAATACACCAGGCTGTCTCTCTTGCTCCTGTTGAAAGGAACTGGTCGATGTTTCCAAAATTGGAGGGATTCGTTGTTCAGAAGTTCCCTCACCCCTGATGTTACCTGTTGTTTCTTCGGTGAATTCCTCCTCAGAATAGGGGTTTAGCCTTTGTCTTTTCTCACCCTGCTGATCTGTAGATGTCCCTATAGGTGTCTCTTCAGGTATGTCCCTCTTTTTGGCTCTTTCTTCATTTTGAGGGGTTTGTAGTACACGGATTTCAGCTACCTTTACTTGGGTTGAAGGGCCTTGTTCTTGACCCTTTTCCTGATTTGTTGATGGTTGTTTTGCCATTGTACTCTGCTGCTCTAAATGCTAAATTTCTTTACCTTTCCCTATAGGTGGAGTGGCTTCTTGTGCCGGCTGTTGTGAAGTTGTAGTAGCTGATGTGCTTGCTCCAATATGTTGAGGCTGTGTGAAAGAGGCTTGTGCAAAATAATCTAGGTCGATTTTCTTTTCATAATCTTTCATTTCTTTTTCTAATCTTTCTTCTTCAATGATATCTTCAACTAGTGTGCCCTCTACCCATTCTTGTCAATTTTCATATTGTTCAATGCGAGGGATTGGCTAGTGCACATATCCTGAAAGCATGTTTTTTACTCTTCTATAGCTTATGAAGTGTTCCAGGTCATATGGTGCCCAAATGAAGCTTTGTTTCAACATGAGTTCTTCCCTTAGCATCTTGTCTGCATCACTCTAGGCTTCTTCCCATTTATTGAAAACAAAAGGACCAAATTGATGTCTAATCTTGAGTTGTGCCTTCTTGTTTTTGCCATGGAAATGAGTCAAATCTGCACTACTAAATTGCCTTAAATATTCCAAGGCAAAAAGTCTCATGGGGACATATCTTTGCAGTTTGTAGGGGGGCAACACACAACCATAAATCCTGATCACTGTATTGTTTTGGTAGAAGTATCAATCACCAATGTTGTAGCCCCTTGAAAGATGTAGAGTTCTCTGCATTTCAGCTGTGAGCCTGCCTGGAGGAGTCATCATCAACAGGAAAGTGGCTGGGTAAATGAACATATCAATAAACACACAATATGTATAGGGCGAGAGGTGGACTTCATGGAAAACTGAGGTCCAGAAGATAATAGATCTCCTCTCTCCTTTGGAGTCTAGTTTCTTTAGAGGAACTTGGAAACTATCAGGATGATAGTACAGCAGCAGATGGTATATGTAAGACGTATATTTGAACACTCTTTCTCTCTCCAACATCATGAATTGCTCATGTATTTTGTTTGCTATGAAGGTGGCATAGTCATAGATGACAACAGGGGGCTGTCCTGGAGTGAACATGGACATTAGCACAAACACAGTTTCATCCACAAACTCACTGGTTTTGCATCCTAGAATGTAGGATATCATATCTATTAGGAGCTTGCCTGTTTCATTGAATGAGACTTGATGATAGGGTGGAGGATGATTGGCCTAGCACTGTGGTTGCATGAACAACTGACCTACTCTTTCTATTTCTGAGCTAGACAGTTTTGCACCTTGATCAAGTAGGAGTTCCATTGTGAGAGGAACCAGAGGCTGAGGTGGCTCAAAGTTCAGCATTTTATTTATGGATTGAGGAGTAATGTAGAACAGTACAAATCCATCTGGAGTGAGGATTTCTCTTTGTGTGGGATCATAGTTTGCATGACATAGATGAATGAAGCCAGGAAGCACATTGACTAAAGGGTTGTAGTAGATGGGCATGTTGGACTCCTAGATTCTCAGGACATCAGTGTTATTTCTATGGCTATTTCTAAAATGACAAAAAGTTTGCAGGTGAGACTTGAGCCCCATCATGTCCTTAATCTGGAAGTCCCTATCTACCAGAGGTAGCTACTCCAAATCCTTATGTGGTGCATTCAAGGTGGGAATGTTGAGAGCCACTGGAGCATCCATACTTTAATTGGTTGTGTCTTGACTGGAATGTAGCTTTATGGAACAACAGAAAGGATAACTCTGGCTTTAAGACTTTTCTCAGGATCTTGGAGACTGAATTCATCTTGTGGTGACCTTACAGGGCAGCATTCATGGTATAAAAGGTGAATTATGCAAACTCTAGTGGGGAAGTTGGACAAGACTATGAAGATAGCCTCCCTTTCAAGTTGCTAAGTGACCTTGACCTTGGGTTTAGAATTCTTTGGAGTAACGGGCAGTAGAGCAGAGGCTTTGGTTTGTCAGAGGAAATTACAGAATAATCTTGGACTTCTGGAAGAAACAGGGGAAGAATTATTCCTTGCAGGTACTTTTACACAATTTCAAAGGCAAAAGGCATGCTCGAATGGAAGTTTCACGGCCGATTTGCAGAGGTTATAGGCAGAATTTGTAGTTTTTCCTTCGGTAACAATGGTTGAACAGTGACTTTTTTAGTGCAGAGGTCACAGGTAACAATTTCTTTGACTTAGTTTTAACATTTCAGGTGAATTTGCTGGAGAAATTGCTTAAAACAGGGTTGAAAGACAACTGTGGGGTAAATACCTGGTTTGCAGGTGCCCGGTGTATGCTGAAGTCCGCAAGTGGAGCTGGACCAATGAACTATGAAGTTGACTTAGCAGGGTAATGAACTGTGCAACAATGGTGGCCAATTCGTCGTAAAATTACATGCAGGGTTACGCAGTCAACGAACTCGGAAATAAACAAAACAATTGGCTTTCCCGACTTTTTATAAAAATTTGGACTTTTCGGGCTTTTTGGCGTGTTTCGGGGATGACATCAGCATGACATTGATTTGTCTGGTAGTGGGGTATGGAGGATGATGTGGCCACTGACATGGCTTGCTGACAAGGGCGTGACATGGCGGACACAACGACTGGAGGAACAGTGCGAGTGATGACATGTTTGTTGATGGGACAATGACGCTGGCGGAAAGACGGAGGGCGGTATCTGATTTCCATCGGACCGCCTTTGGTACGGGGGCGGTTTCTGTCAGCTCCAGCCCGATGCAATAGGAACGCGTCGAGTGTCCCTATGTACGACAGGAAAATCGCCGATCGTCCGGTGCTAACGACCTTACATCGGGTTGCTTCTCATGTCAACGAGGATCGTCGGATCTAGAGAAGGTGATCCGACAGTGGACGGGAAGGTATGTTTTCGGGGGTTTAACAAAACAGTGTGTGCGATAAGTTTTAAATTTTGTAAGGTTCGGCGGGTTTGAAACTTTGGTTTATTTGATAAATGTGGAGCAGACCCAATATTTTAATTAACCAAAGGTTAATTAAATAGGTCTATTGCGCGGGCGCGTTTTGTGTATGGTTATTCATTTGACCAGAGGTCTAGCAAGTCCCAGTGGGACACGTGGTGGGCTATCATTGGCCCCAGATGGACCAATGGTTCCCAAGGACTATTTGAACCATAGCCATGTTAGGTGGGGATGGGATATATATAGTATTTTGGGGTTTTTTTCTTTTAATACAAAGTAGGGGTAGGGAACATTAATATAGGAGTTATATCCTAAAGTTAGGATGTTAATATGACAAGTTATAGGGAAATGCTAAGTTTATAGGGTCAAACTTAGATTTTTTAGGAGATGAAGGGAAAATGAGATGGTTATTTTTACACAAGAAATGTGGCTTGTATTTACCAAGCAAAAACAATGTTTTGCTTAGGATATTGAGCAGATCTCAATATCCTTAGGGGATGTTACTGAAATTTGTGGGGGAAATGAAAGGGGAAGTCAGTCATGCTCCACTGAACTTGTAGCCACTTTTCCATGATGCTTGTGATACTTTTTGAACTGAACATCACTCTGCTTTCTGCAACCTCATAATTATCTGCCTACCCAACCTAAAATACATAACATTTTTTCTTCCTTTGATTGGGTGCATTTGAGCTAGCAAACCCTGCTTTTCTTCTTTTCTTCTGGCTGCCCTCCTATCTAAAACTATCCTTATTTAAACCAAGGGCTTAGATTGAGCAGTTGAGCCCTTTAATTCTCTATCCAATCTAGTGATATGCCAAGTTTGAACTATTTGAGAAAATCTTATTCTCTATTCTAAAACAAGAAATTTAAACATGATCTAGCGAGGGTTAAACTGTCTGGCTATTCATCAACTGTGAGAAAGTCAGTGATTGCACTTCTTTGTTTGCATGTTTTAACAAGCCACTTTCCTGGTCTTTCTTTGGGATTCCTTTCTCTTCTCTTTATCTGAATCCTGATTATTGATAATATGGAACCTTTGCAGCATGGAAAGGATGATCATATTTGGTATTTCCACAGTCAATCATGAGAAATGACACCTATTGGTATAGGAACCTAACAGACCCTAAAGAAAATTGGACACCCTTGCAAGGCTATCAATACAAGTGACCTCAACCTCATTTAGACATCATCATTATGATCATTTCTTCTTCTTTATTTTGTTTTGGCTCACACATGTCTGATATGGTTCATGGAAGTTCGCTCGCCTAGGTCTGAAATTGTAGGGTTGAAAGCTCACACACATATCTAGGGTTTTGCGTCACAATCAAAAGCTTGTCAAAGACAGATTTCATTTGTAATCATAGGCATGAAAAGCCTATGCATGTGGTTGAATGATTTTAGGTGCACAAATGACTCTCTCTCTCTATGGTTTGGACTTAGGGTTTTTTTATCAATTGACTACAAATTTCTCTCATTGACCATAAACAGTGATAGTTGATAACAAAATTATGAATTAGGGTTTTTATCATTTCCATTATTGGGTTCATCTCATGATGTTGTTTGGTTGATTTTTGTTGGATAGTTGTGTGGATGAAGATATGGATCATTGTACTCTTACTAAATCATTCAATGACAATATAATAAGAAGGAAAAATTGAAAGGGTTTTCCCTATAGTGGGTTTTTCCTTTGTCTTTGACCAATGCTAGTGCCTCTATCTGTGAATTATTTTCTTCTATAATTCTTCATGTTCCATTGCATTAATGATGATGTTTTTCTTTCTATATAATTGCACACGTTGTTGAATGATGCCATAAAAATGAATAATGATATGATGTTGTGGTGTGAAATTAATATGCAAATGAAGTAATAAAATTATCAAAGAAAAGAGAAATATAGCCCTAAGAAAATTGAACATGTTATTATAGATGGGTTGAAGAAAAGTCATTGAATATCACCCCTAAGAAGAAACCTTTGATGGAAGCACAAGAAGATTAAGGAGACCTAAAATAATACAAGGGTCTAAAGCAAACCCTAGGGAATCTGGTTATCATGCTTTGCTGTATATTATTAGGTTAGGGTTTGGAAGAAACCATGGATTATGATAAATATTTGAGATATGTACTCTAGAAACCATATCATGTTCAACATGAAGATGTTCAAGAACTTGCGATAGGTTTGATGTAGCCTTAGATGGGATAGTCTTATCTAGGCCTAATTATTGTTGAAGTTCATGAATAAATTGAAGGCATCAATGTTATATGGTTAATGGACAGTCATGACTCTTGACGGTTAGTTCAAGAGGAAGATGATAACCCATCATTGACAATAAGTACGTTTAGATTTTTGTTACCTCTTTTTGATTCTATTCATGTTTGAGTTTAATGCTTTGATTATTAATTATAATTCTTACATGTATATTTGAATATTTAGATACTTCTAACCTCTTGGTTAGTTGTGATAAGTCGATCCTTCTTGAGTATCATGGCTAGTGCAGGAAGAGAAAAATTACTGCTAGAAAAGGAAAAGAGGCACTTGATGAAAAGTTGACAAAGTGCTACAACTACCTATGTCAAATAAGAAGGTGCACATGTATTTGAATTCTACAAGGTATGTGTGGTGCTTTATTCCAATGTTATGTTTCAATTTCAATATTGGATGGCAATGTAAGCCCTAAGGTATGATGGGAATTTCACCATCACAAATGGTTCATGCATATGGTACTTATAATTAGATGGTGCACTTAGTATTAGACAAGTATATTACATTCTATAAACTTGTGATAAAACTACATAGAAACATTGATTTTTTATATATTGGTGCTCCTGATATTCAGAAATAATATTTAATTTTAGACATGATGGATTCCTTGATCCCATAAAGAAGGCTAGCACATTGATTCTTATATATGTTAGCTTGATATTATTGATATTGTTTATTATAAGCATGATAACCATGATGATGGAAGTGTAACAATAGGATTATTTCCCAAGATCTCCTTGTTGACTTTGGCTTAGTAATTATGACATATGGTAAAATTGGATGCCCTGATTTGATGATTGAATAAATGTAAAAGAAGTGATTAAGTGATTACGATCCTTAAAGCATGATGAAGCTCTTGAAAACTTCCCTAATCATATGACTCTAACTGTTGATGAAAATTTGATGCCATGTCCATTTGTGGCAATGAAGTAGTTGATGCTGACATGTTATGTCCATGATGAATATATGTAGTAGAACGTGTTATAGTTTGATTTCATGATCTAATAATTTTTTTGATGCATGAAAATATTATGATAGACCGGTTAATATTTTGAATGATTATGAATCAACTAGCTTCGCCTCTGTTGGAAATAATACTGAGAGGGGGGGTGAATCAATATTATCAAGTCGAATATTACTTTTTCAAAAATCAAACGATATACGCTACTTTAGTTAATTAAACCCGCATATATACACAACTATGCAGAAGGAAACCCGCGTATACAAAGCAAACTTTTAATTCACTTTATCTTTCTGATGTTGATTGTTAATTTGTGTTTCAGAATCAAATAACCAGTAACCAGAAATAGTAAAACAGAGTAGAAAGACAATCACACATAAGAACACAAGATATAAGGTGGAAACCCAATGTGGGTGAAAACCGCCTGCTGCAATTCGTCTCTATCTTCTTTTTAAATTAGAAACTTCTTTTACAATGTACTAGTGTAGTCCTTTACCAGTACGCAAGCTGCAACCTAGAGAGAGCTACAAACCTCTCTCATTCTCCATATTCTCCTGGAAGGGAGCTACAACCCCCTTTAGCTCTTGCACTAGCCAAGATACTAGTACATAGGTGCTGGCCTACTGAAGGCTACAACCTTCTCTTTCTTCCAAGGACCACGTTTCATAAATTTTCAGGCTGGATCCATGAACATCAATCAATCATCAAGAATTTATCCATCAATCAATCTCATTTTCACCAATTAGATCTGAATCAAGTAGATACTTCTCTGACAATTGTACTCAAAAGACAGTACCAGAAACCACACACCAAAATCTAAACCCATAACACAGCAGCAATAAATAGAAGCAGCTAGATCACACCTCAAAATATATATACGCTATTTCAATAACCTGCAACATGCGTGCATATGCCTTTGAGTTTGGGACAACCTGCGTATACGTTGTTTACATTCACTGAACCAGCATGTATACGCACCTTGGCTTCGCTGAACCTACATACAGATCTATAAAGGATAATTCACTCTTTCAGATATTCAAACACTAATTAACCCAGATTATCGGTGTTATAGATCAAGCAAGCGCCACATATAATAGACCAAAATCATACAAAGATACTAGCATTCAAGCTTAAATATTATGACCCATCAATAGAACTTATCCTTCTTTTGCACTAAGGTTCCTCCTTCATTCAGATCTAGATCTGCACCATAACCCAATTACCAGTATTCTAGATCTAGCACTTTATCAGATATTCAATAATAATTCAGATGATCTTTTTCCACATGATCTCCTTCCTCTTTTATAGTCTTAGGCCTTCCACAATACCACGGTCAAAAACCATAATAAACCAATAGCACGGACCCAATACTTGGGATCAACACTTCTGACGAGGTACCATGGTCCAAAACCATAGGTTCAAATACCAAGGACTAACTACCACGGACCAAAGATAAGTTCCTCAACATATACGTGTCTTTGTAACGTCTAAACCGTGTGTATACACGTCTTCGTCTAAATGAACCTGCGTATATGTCTTTTCCTTCATTCTGAAAGCCTGAACTGAGATCTATTATCAAAGAGAGTTGCCATCAAGGACAACACCTGTGCCATGCCTCCAAACCTGTGCCATAATGCCAACAATCTCCCCCTTTGGACTTGATGGCAACCCCAAGATCCTCAAGATCCTCAAAGTCATTCTCCCCCTTTGTCATCAAGGGCAAAGGGTTGTGCTCCCCCTCAGTATATGCTGAAATTTTTGTCCTTCTGTGTTGACCATGCACCCCCTGACTGTAGGCAAGATCTGCAACAAGATGTTCTTCAAGAAAAACGATGACATAAAAGACTTTCCTATCACCAAAAAACTCAATACTTACATCCATCACCCAAACAAGTGGGGCTCATCAAGAAATTTACATATGACAACCAAATACATTACATTTGCATCCCAGGCATAGTGGGGAAACCAAAATAGGCCGTTACATGACCTTAACACCATAAAAGAGATACATGACATAGAGACGAAATATCTAGAGCAGGACTGATGAAAGTCACTAATAATTGATAGCAGCAGCATATGTCAATCACCATTTAGATCAGCAACCATGATTTCCTTTTGTTCTCCCTCTGCAATTGTTCCACCAACAATAGCTGTGAACTAGAACCAAAAGCTTCCAAGATAATGCCAACAATGCATCATTAGAAGTTTATCTGCTCCCCCTGAGCCTGTGCTGGATGGCCTATATCAGGATATCTTCAACCAGAGCCTGTCCCTACAGATATCGATTAAACCTCCATATACGCGATTGTCTCCACACAAACCGATGTATGTACGCGGATCCCCCTCAGGTAACACGCGTACACCACTTCTTCTCTGAAACAGACAATTTTAACAGCAAGATGATGCATCTACTACTCCCAACTTATGTCTGAGATATTCAAAAGTTTCCCTGGGCAGTGGTTTGGTGAGAATATCAACAACTTGTTCCTTAGAAGGAACATACTCCAATTTGACCTTTTGTTCCAACACTTGTTCCCGGAGAAAGTGATAATTGATCAGTATGTGCTTGGTATTTGAATGCATGACTGGGTTCTTTGAAATGCTGATTGCACTTGTATTATCACATAAGATGGAGATAGGTGGAGTACAAGTGATCTGAAAATCCTGCAAGGTTTGCATCATCCAAAGGAGTTGAGTGCAGCAAGATGCAGTTGCCACATATTCCGCTTCAGCTGTAGATAGAGCAATCGAACTTTGTTTCTTGCTCAACCATGATACTAATCTGGAACCCATAAAGAATGCGCCACCACTTGTGCTCTTCCTATCATCCACGCTTCCAGCCCAATCTGCATCTGTATAAGCATGAAGAGTGAGATCTGTATCTCTAGGATACCATAAGCCATAGTTTTGAGTTCCTTGAAGATACTTGAAAATTCTCTTCACTGCCTGAAGATGAGTTTCCTTTGGATTTGCCTGAAATCTTCCAACTATTCCCACGGCATGAATGATGTCCGGTCAGGTACCTGTCAGATAAAGTAGACTTCCAATCATGGATCTATAGGTTGGTTGATGCACTGCTGGTGATTCATCATTTGCACTGAGGCTGCATCCTATAACCATAGGCTTACATACTGGTTTCGAATCTTCCATCGCATACTTCTACAGAATCTTCTTGAGGTACTTGGTTTGAGACAAGAAGATACCGCCTTCATTTTGTTGGATTTGCAATCCAAGAAAGTATGTCAGTTCTCCAAGAAAAGACATTTCGAATTCTTTTTGCATCACCAAGGCAAAACTTTGACTCATAACATCTTGATTGCTGTGAAAGATAATATCATCTACATACACAACAAGTATTAGCAATTTGTCATTTCCAATTTTTATATAAAGATTACTATCTGCTGATCCTTTTGAAAATCCTTGTTGATGAAGATATTTGTCCAAATGATAGTACCAAGCCCTTGGAGCTTGTTTAAGACCATAGATAGCCTTTTTTAGTCTACATACAAGATTTGGATCATTCCCAAGAATGAAACCATCTGGTTGCTCAATGTACACTTCTTCTTCTAAGTCTCCATTCAGAAAGGCTGATTTCACGTCCATTTGAAATATTTTAAACTTTTGAAAGCTTGAGTGAGCAAGGAACGTTTGGATGGCCTCAAGTCTAGCAACGAGAGCAAAAGTTTCTTCAAAGTCTATTCCTTCTTGTTGAGCATACCCTTTATAAACAAGTCTGGCCTTGTTTATAATAACTTCCCCATTTTCATTCAACTTGTTCTTGAAAATCCATTGTGTTCCTATGACATTCTTATCTTTTGGTCTAGGAACCAACTCCCAAGTGTTTTTCCTGTCGATCTGCTCAAGTTCTTCATCTATTGCCTTGATACAACATTCATCTTTGCATGCCTCTTTTACATTTTGTGGCTCAGTGGAGGAGAGCAAAGCCAAATAGCTTGAGGCTTCTTCAATTGTTCTTCTTGTTTGTATAACTGCCTCCTTTTTCCCCAATATTTGAGATTCTGGATGATTCTTCTGAACGTACCTGGATGGAGTCTTTTCTTCTATCCTTATCTGTTCCTCTGGTGCCTCTTGAGGTTCTTCTTCATCATCAGTCTAATTTTGAGGGTAGTCTTCATCCTCTTCGATATTTTCATTATTTTACTTGCCTAGGAATATATCCTTTTTCATCAACCACTACATCAATGCTGTCAACAATTCTTCCAAGTCTTTTATTGTAACACTTATATGCTTTTCTATGGGGAGAATAACCAAGGAGAATGCCTTCATCTGCTCTAGGTTCAAGTTTGCCAAGCTGTTCATCATTATTCTTAATATAGCATTTGCTTCCAAAAATTTTGAAATGCTTTACCAAAGGAGTCTCACCATACCAGAGCTCATGAGGAGTTTGACTGCTGTTCACTTGGACATTTGTTTTTTTGAGAATAACAACTGCAGCTTCACCCTAGAAGGTTGCGGGAGCTCCAGACTCATCAAGCATAGCACGAGCCATTTATTGAACCGTTCTATTCATCCTTTCCACCACTCCATTGTGCTGAGGAGTCCTAGTTGTAGAGAATTCCCTTCTTATTCCATGTTCTTCATAGAAATCAAAAAATTCATTTGAGGTAAACTCCCCACCTCTATTAGACTTGAGGCACTTAATTTTGTGATGTGATTCATTTTCAGCCAAGGTTTTGAAAGATTTGAATATGTCGAATGCTTCGTCTTTGTGCTTCATAAGTCCTAACCAAACCATCCTAGAGAAGTCATATATGAATAATATAAAATATTCTTCTCCTCAAGGTGACCTTGTCCTAAATGGACCACATACATCTATATGGACTAGCTCAAGAGGCCTGCTAGCTGATCCTTCCTTCTTAGGGAAGTTAGTTCTGGTTTGTTTACCAAACTGACATGATTTACATATAGTGTTGTATGGAATTTTGATATCTGGAAGACCATGAACTGCTTGGTATTTGCATGCTTTCCTTATTTGTGAGAAGCTTAGATGCCCCAACCTCCGGTGTCATAACCAGTGTTCATCAGCTTTGCTCAAATAGCATTGTTATTGTCCTTCTTCAAATATGTATTAATTATTTGGAGTTCTTCTGCCTTCGATCACTGTTTCTCCTGTATCAAGATCACAAACACTACACCCATTTGATCGAAATATTACCTCAGTTCCTTGACCGCACATCTAACTGACACTTAGTAGATTATGCTTCAAGCCATCAACATACAAAACATTTCCAGCTTTGACCTTTTCTTTCAATTGAGTAGTGCCTTTTCCTTTTATGACTGCTGGGGTATCATTTCCAAAAGAAACTTTCTTTCCCTTTTCTAAAACAATATATGATTCAAGTTTTTCTCTATCACCTATCATATGCTTTCAACATCCACTGTCAATGTACCATTCATTTTCTTGTCCTTCTGCATATAAAGCTATCCCACATCTTTCTAGTTGCGGTTCCTTTATTCTCCATGATCTGGCACTTGAGGTTTGTTCCTTATGAGTTGTCTTCCAAAACCTGCTCCTGCATTCAGAATATTCACGACCGAAGTTATTACAAATAGAACATTCAATTTCATTTTCAAGGGCGGAAAATTTGTTATAGGTCATTTTTGTGATCCCAGTCATACTTCTTTGTTTTTTGGCTTCTCTAGTCATGATTGTCTTATAGGCAACATATTAAGTTGCTTTGTGGCCAAAGTTATGGCAAGAGAAACATTGGCCATTGAAGGAACTCTTCCGATTATCAAATCTACCTACCAAATTATTGTAGTTTCTATTGTCATCCATTCGTGAGGCAAATTGAGAATATTTTACCTGTGGCTGGTTGTAGCTTTTGTTCATCCTTAAGGTGGATTGCCCCTGATTTACCTCGTAGTCTTTGTTTATTCATGATGTAATTCGTCCCTGTTTTACCTGATGATCTCCATTGGGCTTTTGCTCATTCCTCCTTGCTGCATCAAGATAACTCTTTGAGGTGGATGCTTGAGATGCTTCTCCATTATACCCCAGACCAGTCTTGATTGGTGGAGAATGTTGTACATTGATAATCTCATCCAAAGTTTCAGATCCTTTAACAAATTTAAGATTAAGAGCCTTTGTTTTCTCAATTTCGTTTCTAAGGCCAACAATTTCACATTCTAACTTCTCAAGAAATTTTTCTTTTTCATCAAGTTGGAATTGCAGAGTATCAATGATCATATTCTTTTCTTCTAAACATGTTTTGAGTCTAGAAATCTCTTCATAAAAGCCATCCACATCTATAGCATCCATGTAATCATCATCTTCAAAAGCCATTAGAAGTTTATAGTTATTACCTCGTTCATCTTCATCACTATTTGAAAGACCATCACTATCTTCATGAGTGTAGTAACTTTTCTTAGTCACATTTTGTTTCTTGCTCCATCTAACAGGTTCCTTCCCTTTATCATTTTTATCCTTATGAGGACATTTGGAATCATAGTGACCGACTCTCCCGCAAGCAAATCATTTGAAAGATAACTTACCTCTGAATCTTCCAGTACCCCGTTGAAGGTTTTTGACAAAATTTTATTCTTCTTCCTCTTCATATTAGTCTCCTTTGCCTGAAGCCTTGAAAGCCGCTTCTCTCCAGTCCGATGGTCCTCCTTTCCTCATTTCATAAGCAGTTAGAATCTGTGAAGCTGTGACATTGTAAGATTTCGTAGATTCCCCTTTTCTTCTATTGCAGAAACTTTAGATCCAAACCTAGGGGACAAAGATTTTAGAACTTTTTCAATCACAACAGCCTCTTTTATTTCTTCACCCAAGTTTTTCATGCAATTAACAATCTCATCGACATGAAGGAAATAGTTAGCCACACTTTCATCATTATGCATTCTGAGATTTTCATACTGAATTCTGAGGGATTGAAGTTTTGCTCATTTTACCTGATCATCTCCTTCATAGCTCAGTACAATCTTGTCCCATCTTCCTTTTGCGGATTTATAATGCATAACCTTGACAAATTCTGATTGAGATAGACATCCTAATAGAGTATTGACTGCCTTTGCATTTGTTTCATATTTCTTCTTCTCAGCCGGATCTATAGGAGATGCTGATGGAAAAGTATACCCTGTCTCTATGATATCCCTGACTTCTGTACCAAGAGATTGAAGATAGGCAGTAACTCTTACCTTCCAATATAGGAAGTTTGTCCCATCAAAAATCGGTGGCCTGATTGATGCTTCCCTCTCATAGTTGCTCATGATGAAAGATCTTCCTTCAAGCGACCAAGCTTCTTCTGAAGGACCTGCTCTAATACCAATTGTTGGAAATAATACTGAGAGGGGGGTGAATGAATATTATCAAGTCAAATATTCCTTTTTCAAAAATCAAACGATATACGCTAATTCAGTTAATTAAACCTGCGTATATACGCAACTATATAGAAGGAAACCGGCGTATACAAAGCAAACTTTTAATTCACTTTATCTTTCTGATGTTGATTGTTAATTTGTGTTTCAGAATCAAATAACCAGTAACCAGAAACAGTAAAACAGAGCAGAAATACAATAACACATAAGAACACAAGATATAAGGTGGAAACCCAATGTGGGTGAAAACCACCTGCTGCAATTCGTCTCTATCTTCTTTTTAAATTAGAAACTTCTTTTACAATG
>APFE031329007.1:101825-166872 GCA_000404065.3 Pinus taeda
AGAGAGCCTTTTTTAGTCTGCATACAAGATTTGGATCATTCCCAAGAATGAAACCATCTGGTTTCTCAATGTACACTTCTTCTTCTACGTCTCCATTCGGAAAGGTTGATTCCACGTCCATTTGAAATACTTTAAACTTTTGAAAGCTTGAGAGAGCAAGGAACATTCGGATGGCCTCAAGTCTAGCAACGGGAGAAAAAGTTTCTTCAAAGTCTATTCCTTCTTGTTGAGCATACCATTTACAAACAAGTATGGCCTTGTTTCTAATAACTTCCCCATTTTCATTCATCTTGTTTTTGATGATCCATTTTGTTCCTATGACATTCTTATCTTTTGGTCTAGGAACCAACTCCCAAGTGTTGTTCCTATCGATCTGCTCAAGTTCTTCATCCATTGCCTTGATCCAGCATTCATCTTTGCATGCCTCTTTTACATTTTGTGGTTCAGTGGAGGAGAGCAAAGCCAAATAGCTTGAGGCTTCTGCAATTGTTCTTCTTGTTTGTATACCTGCCTCCTTTTGCCCCAATATTTGAGATTCTGGACGATTCTTCTGAACATACCTGGATGGAGTCTTATCTTCTATCCTTATCTATTCCTCTAGTCCCTCTTGAGGTTCTTCTTCATCATCAGTCTGATTTTGAGGGTAGTCTTCATCCTCTTCGATATTTTCATAATTTACTTGCCTAGGATTGTATCCTTTTCCATCAACCACTAGATCAATGCTGTCAACAATTCTTCCAAGCCTTTTATTGTAACACATATGCTTTGCTGTGGGGAGAATAGCCAAGAAGAGTGCCTTCATCTGCTCTAGGTTCAAGTTTGCCAAGATGTTCATCATTATTCTTAATATAGCATTTGCTTCCAAAAATTTTGAAATGCTTTACCAAAGGAGTCTCACCATACCAGAGCTCATGAGGAGTTTGAGTGCTATTCACTCGGAAATTTGCTTTTTTGAGAATAACAACTGCAGCAAATGCAGCTTCACCCCAGAAGGTTGCGGGATTTCCAGACTCATAAAGCATAGCACGAGCCATTTGTTGAACCGTTCTGTTCATCCTTTCCACCACTCCTTTTTGCTGAGGAGTCCTAGCTGTAGAGAATTCCCTTCTTATTCCATGTTCTTCACAGAAATTGAAAAATTCATTTGAGGTAAACTTCCCACCTCTGTCAGACTTGAGGCACTTAATTTTGTGATCTGATTCATTTTCAGCCAAGGCTTTGAAAGATTTGAATTTGTCGAATGCTTCGTCTTTGTGCTTCATAAGTCCTAACCAAACCATCCTGGAGAAGTCGTCTGTGAATAATATAAAGTATTCTTCTCCTCGAGGTGACATTGTCCTAAATGGACCACATACATCTGTATGGACTAGCTCAAGAGGCCTACTAGCTGATCCTTCCTTCTCAGGGAAGTTAGTTCTGGTTTGTTTACCAAACTGACATGATTTGCATATAGTGTTGTCTGGAATTTTGCTATCTGGAAGACCGCGAACTGCCTGGTATTTGCATTCTTTCCTTATTTTGTGAGAAGCTTAGATGCCCCAACCTCCGATGCCATAACCGGTGTTCATCATCCTTTGCTCAAATAGCATTGTTGTTGTCCTTCTTCAAATATGTATAAATTATTTGGAGTTCTTCTGCCTTCAATCACTGTTTCTCCTGTATCAAGATCATGAACACTACACCCATTTGATCGGAATATTACCTCGGTTCCTTGATCACACATCTGACTCACACTCAGTAGATTATGCTTCAAGCCATCAACATACAAAACATTTCCAGCTTTGACCTCTTCTTTCAATTGAGCAGTGCCTTTTCCTTTTATGACTGCTGGGGTATCATTTCCAAAAGAAACTTTCTTTCCCTTTTCTAAAACAATATATGATTCAAGTTTTTCTTTATCACCTGTCATATGCTTTGAACATCCACTGTCAATGTACCATTTATTTTCTTGTCCTTCTGCATAAAAAACTATCCCACGTCTTTCTGGTTGCGGTTCCTTTATTCTCCATGTTTTGGCACTTGAGGTTTGTTCCTTCTGAGTTGTCTTCCAAAACCTGTTCCTGCATTCAGAATCTTCATGACCGAAGTTATTACAAACAGAACATTCAATTTCATTTTCAAGGGCAGAAAAGTTGTTATAGGTCCTTTTTGTGATTCCAGTCATACTTCTTTGTTTTTGGGATTCTCTAGTCATGATTGTCTTATTGGCAACACATTAAGCTGCTTTGTGGCCAAAGTTATGGCAAGAGAAACATTGGCCATTGAAGAAACTCTTCCGATTATCAAATCTACCTGCCAAATGATTGTAGTTTCTATTGTCATCCATTCGTGAGGCCAATTGAGAGGATTTCACCTGTGGTTGGTTGTAGATTTTGTTCATCCTTAAGGAGGATTCCCCCTGATTTACTTGGTAGTCTTTGTTTATTCTTGATGTAATTCGTCCCTGTTTTACCTGGTGATCTCCATTGGGCTTTTGCTCATTCCTCCTTGCTGCATCAAGATAACTCTTTGAGGTGGATGCTTGATATGCTTCTCCATTATACCTCAGACCAGTATTGATTAGTGGAGAACGATGTACATTGATAATATCATCCAGAGTTTCAGATCCTTTAACAAATTTAATATTAAGAGCCTTTGTTTTCTCAATTTATTTTCTAAGGCCAACAATTTCACATTCTAACTTCTCAAGAAATTTTTCTTTTTCATCAAGTTGGAATTGCAGAGTATCAATGATCACATTCTTTTCTTGTAAACATTTTTTGAGTCTAGAAATCTCTTCATAAAAGGCATCCACATCTATAGCATCCATATAATCATCATCTTCAAAAGCCATTAAAAGTTTATAGTTATTACCTCGTTCATCTTCATCACTATTTGAAAGACCATCACTATCTTCATGAGTGTAGTAACTTTTCTTAGTTACATTCTGTTTCTTGTTCAATCTAACAGGTTCCTTCCCTTTGTGAGTTTTATCCTTATGAGGACATTTGGTAGCATAGTGACCAACTCTCCCACAAGCAAAGCATTTGAAAGGTAACTTACGTCTAAATCTTCTAATACCTCGTTGAAGGTTTTTGACAAAATTTTATTCCTTTTCCTCTTCATAGTAGTCTCCTTTGCCTGAAGCCTTGAAAGCCGCTTCTCTCCAGTTTGATGGTCCTCCTTTCCTCATTTCATAAGTAGTTAGAATCCCGTGAAGCTGTGACATTGTAAGGTTTCGTAGATTCCCCTTTTCTTCTATTGTAGAAACTTTAGATTCAAACTTAGGGGACAAAGATCTTAGAACTTTTTCAACCACAACAACCTCTTTTATTTCTTCACCCAAGTTTTTCATGCAATTAACAATCTCACCCACATGAAGGAAATAGTTAGCCACACTTTCATCATTATGCATTCTGAGATTTTCATACTGAATTCTGATGGTTTGAAGTTTTGCTCGTTTTACCTGATCATCTCCTTCATAGCTCAGTACAATCTTTTCCCATATTTCTTTTGTGGA
Organism: Pinus taeda; assembly: GCA_000404065.3. Classification (NCBI taxonomy): domain Eukaryota; kingdom Viridiplantae; phylum Streptophyta; class Pinopsida; order Pinales; family Pinaceae; genus Pinus; species Pinus taeda. The sequence continues at coordinate 105,325 of APFE031329007.1, forward strand.
TTTATACTGCATAACCTTGACAAATTATGATTGAGATAGACATCCTAATAGAGTATTGACTACCTTTGCATTTGTTTCATATTTCTTCTTCTCAGCCGGATCTGTAGGAGTTGCTGATGGAAAAGTATACCCTGTATCTATGATATCCTTGACTTCTGTAGCAAGAGATTGAATATAGGCAGTAACTCTTACCTTCCAATATACGAAGTTTGTCCCATCAAAAATCAGTGGCTTGATTAATGCTTCCTTCTCGTAGTTGCTCATGATGAAAGATCTTCCTTCAAGCGATCAAGCTTCTTCTGAAGGACCTGCTCTAATGCCAATTGTTGGAAATAATACTGAAAGGGGGGGTGAATCAGTATTATCAAGTCAAATATTCCTTTTTCAAAAATCAAATGATATACGCTACTTCAATTAATTAAACCTGCGTATATACACAACTATGCAGAAAGAAATCTGCGTATACAAAGCAAACTTTTAATTCACTTTATCTTTCTGATGTTGATTATTAATCTATGTTTCAGAATCAAATAACCAGAAACCAGAAACAGTAAAACAGAGTAGAAAGACAATCACACATAAGAACACAAGATATAAGGTGGAAACCCAATGTGGGTGAAAACCACCTGCTGCAATTCGTCTCTATCTTCTTTCAAATTAGAAACTTCTTTTACAATGTACTGGTGCAGTCCTTTACCAGTACGCAGGCTGCAACCTGTAGAGAGATACAACCCTCTGTCATTCTCCAGCTTCTCATGGAAGGGAGCTATAACCCCCTTTATCTCTTGCACTAGCCAAGATACTAGTACGTAGGTGCTGGACTACTGAAGGCTACAACCTTCTCTTTCTTCCAGGGACCACATTTCATAAATTTTCAGACTAGATCCATGAACATCAATCAATCATCAAGAATTTTTCCATCAATCAAGCTCCTTTTCACCAATTAGATCTGAATCAAGTAGGTACTTCTCTAACAGTTGTACTCAAAACACACTACCAAAAACCACACACCAAAATCTGAACCCAGAACACATCAGCAATAAACAGAAGTAGCTAGATCACAACTCAAAATATATATACACTATTTCAATAAGCTGCAACATGCGTGCATACGCGTCTGAGTTTGGGACAACCTACTTATACGTTGTTTACATTCACTGAACCAGCGTGTATACACACCTTAGCTTCACTGAACCTACATACAGATATATATAAAGGATAATTCGCTCTTTCAGATATTCAAACACTAATTAACCCAGATTATCGGTGTTATAGATCAAGCAAGTGCCACATATAACAGACCAAAATCATACAAAGATACTATCATTCAAGCTTAAAGATTATGACCCATCAATAGAACTTATCCTTCTTTTGCGCTAAGGTTCCTCCTTCATTCAGATCCAGATCTGCACCATAACCTAATTACCGATATTCCAGATCTACCACTTTATCAGATATTCAATAATAATTCAGATGATCCTTTGCCACATGATCTCCTTCCTCTTTTATATTCTTAGGCCTTCCATAATACCACGGTCCAAAACCATAATAAACCAATACCATGGACCCAATACTTGGGATCAACACTTCTAATGAGGTACCACGGTCCAAAACCATAGGTTCAAATACCAAGGATAACTGCCATGGACCAAAGATAAGTTCCTCAACATATACGTGCCTTTGTAACGTCTAACCCGCATGTATACTCGTCTTCATCTAGATGAACCTGCGTATATGTCTTTTCCTTCATTCTGAAAGCCTAAACTGAGATCTATTATCAAAGAGAGTTTCCATCAAGGACAACACCTGTGCCATGGCTCCAAACCTATGCCATAATGCGAACAACCTTCAAATCTAGAAACTCTATAAAATAAATACACTTATTATCATGTTCATTAAATGTCTAGAAGATTCCTTATTATTGATGTTTTCTGACATAAATAGACAAATTTATCATATTGTTGTCCTGCTGCAAGTTCTGGTCGGAGAAGAGAGGGTTTCTCTTAGTATAAATCCAAACTATACAAAAGAAGACTTAAGAGTGTAGTTATAGCTTCCCAACCCCATGGAAGAAAGCCTATGGGCACATTTATGCATGTAGGTCACAAAATCTTAAGCCTTGTGCACAAAATTAGAAGTACACCTGGAGTATGAAAATCCTATAGATATGGAGTAGACTTTAAAATGTTCTACGAGAAAGCAAGTTTGAATGTTTGACTTACTATAGAGAATGTAAATGTGTTGACTAAACTTGTGTTTACAGGGGACCATAGTATGCATATTAGTATGTTATTTGATTTGATCATTGAAGTTATTATATGACAGTATTTGATAACAATTACAAGGGTTTGACAAGGTTTGACTTGTTGGCTTGACTTAGTGAGAATATTGGCTTGGATAATTGACGAGGCTTTAAAACTTTGACATGATGGTTCATATATATGTTTTGGTTTATGGATTGTTTGAATTCATAGTGATAACAAGTTAGATTTTTTTATCTAATTTGGTACTTGATTATTTTCTTTGATGACACTTCCATGTGGGCATAGTGACTTTCAACGATTGATGTTGGCATTGATTTTCTATTGGCTTCTTTCGATTTGGCACATTGGTTGAAGTATAAACAATTGTGACTTATCATTGGCATATGCATGTTCATCTGCTGACAATTCATGTGATGATGGCATGATGGAATTTGATATTTGTTAATAACTATATTTTGAGATAAAAATAGATGAATTCATGACTTGGTATTTGGATGTGAGCTCTACTTGAAATTTTGTCTAGAGAATTTTGTCAAAGTGTGTTATGCAACCAAATCACAAATAGATAGATCAATGACTTAAAAATTATCCTCTTCGAGGGCAAGGAAAATTTTTAGGATAGAAAATTTTCTTGAAGTTTATAAACATTGGTGAATCTCACTAATCCCTAATATGAAAACTATAAAATGTTTATTGATATATTTGTAAAATTATTCAAATTTATAACAAATTTATATATAGTCTCTATATAATGTTTGTGATTTTTAAGGTAAAATAATTTTATATTCTAAAATTTGGGCGAATCGTCTTTTATAAAATTGGGAATTGACGAATCTTTTTTTTGGAAAAATCATGGAAAATTAGCCCACTATGCGATCATTAGCCCCTAAAATTTTCCATGTTTGAGGGGGAAGCCTCCTTTACATTACATAAATGTATATATATGATCCTAAGGGGTCATAATATAATCAGAGCCTAAATAACAACAACAAAAATAATAGAATTATATGGGGCACAACAATAAAAATATGGGATCTACATGGGCACAACAATAACAATAAGGGAGATACACTAGTATTATAGGGACATAGAATTCCCCTCTCCTTAAAAAAAGTGTTGTGTTCAACACTCGAGTAGTTATGGATGCTTCTGTATAAAATTCTCATCCTCTGTGTGGAATTTTTATCGAGTGAGTTATTCCACTTAATGAGATACTCTGAAATTGATCGATTTTGTAGCTATCGGGTTCTTGTTTTCATGACTTCTTCAGGCTCAAATATGATCTTTCCTTCTGCACCAAGTTCTAGAAGCACTGTATGAACTAGAATATTTTCACCAATAACCTTCATTAAGCATGAAACATCAAAAAGTGGGTGTACTCAGGAAGATGTAGGAAACTCCAATTTGTATGCCATAGTACCAATCTTTTGCAACACCTTACAACGACTGTAATACTTGAGTGATAATTTATTATCATTCTTAGCTTGCTTGAGAGACATTTTTTTGTATGGTTGTAGCTGTAAAAATACCCAGTCATATACATCAAAACTTATTTCATTGCGATGTTGATCTGCCTATTGTTTCATTCAATTTTGGCCAGAGTGAGGTTATCGTTTAAGAGTTGGAGAAATTGTTGATGATGCTCAAATCTCGATGTGATATTCCATAGCTTAAACCTTAGAATTTTATATTAAAGATGATGTGATGGATGGTGGATGATATCCATAAAGTCCCATAAATGGGGTCATTTTTTTGTAGTATGGAAGGAAGTATTATACCACCATTCATCTAGTGGTAACCACTTGACCCATTGTGTGTTTTTATCAGATACAAAGCAATAAAGACATCCTTCCAAACATTTCTTCACTATCTCAGTTTTCCCATAAGATTGAGGATGATAGGATGAGCTATGAACTAATTGAGTACCAAGAGAAGAAAACAATTATGTCCAAAAATTTCCAGTGAAAATGGGATCTCTGTCACTTACTATAATCTTTTGATTTCCATTAACCTTTTGAATTGTTTCCATAAAAGAAGTATCAATTGTACTAGCTTTAAAAGGATGAGATAATGCACAAAAGTGTGCATAATTGGTAATTCTATCAAATACCACCATGATTAAACTCCTTCCTTCAAACTTGGGTAAACCTACGATAAAATCCAATGATACATCCTCCCAACGCTAACTAGGAATGACTAAAGGCTGTAACAGACTTGAGATCTTAAGTGTCTCAACTTTATTTTGTTGGAAAACCAAACATTATGCCACAAACATTTGAATATTAGATTTAAGGCCACCCCAAAAAAAAACAATTTTGACCCTATGGTAGGTTTTTAAAAATACTATGTTCCATCCCAAGGGAGAGGTGTGCAATTCCAAAATAATATTTTGTTTCAGTTGGTAATTCTTACAAAGATATAAGCAATCTTTGTACCATAATGAATAAATTTTCCAGCTAAATGTATCATATGTATTGGGATCTTGCTGCAACTTTCGAATTAGTGACCACGTCTCTTCATCATTATTCCATTCATCCCTTGCTTCAGATATCCATTTAGGTTGGATCATAGAAATGGAACAAAGCAACACTTGCACATCCTCATCCCTTCTTGAGAGTGCATGTGAAAAAACATTTTTCTTCCCTTTTTTGTAGATGATTTCAAAGTCATAACCCAACATCTTTTTCATCCATTTTTTCTCCTTTTCTGAAGATAATATTTGTTCCAAAAATTATTTAAGCCTATCATGATCTGTTTTTACCTTGAAGTGTCTTCCCATTATGCAAGGCTTCCATTGCTTTAGTGCATGTAGTATTGTCAACATTTAATTTGCATAAACAGGTTTGTGTAAATACTTTCCTTTCATTGGACTAATTTCAAAAGAAATGGGTCTTCCTTCTTACATTGAAACATCACCAATTCCATTTCCTGAAGCATCACATTCTATAATAAACATTTTTGTGAAGTCTGGCGTAGCTACAACCGGTGCTTGGTGCATTGCTTCTTTAATATGTTCAAAGTCCTTCATTGCTTCTGGAGTCCAAGAAAATGTATCTTTCTTCAGTAACTATGTTAGAGGTGCCTCTACTCTACCATAATTCTTAACAAAATTGTGATAATACCCTTTCAACTTGATAAATCCTCAAATATGATTTATGGTTGTGTGGATTTTCCATTCCTTAATGGATTTAATTTTGTTATGGTCTACCTTAACACCCTCATGAGATAAAATATGACCCAAATATTCCACCTCCTATACTCCAAAGAAACATTTGGAGGTTTTTGCATATAATTGTTTCTTCTCCAATAGTTTGAACACCCTGTCAACATGTTGAACATGATCCTTCCAAGACTTGTTCTAGATTAGTATATCATCAAAAAATACTAACACAAATGTTCTAAGGAAGGGCTTGAAAATGGAATTCATCAGACCTTGAAATATGGAAGGTGCATTATAAAGGCCAAAAGGAATGACCAAAAATTCATAATGACCGTCAGGAGTTTTGAATGTTATTTTCGAAATGTATTTAGTCTTCATTCTAATTTTATGATATCCTAAATGAAGATCCAACTTGGTGAAGTAAATTGCTCCATGTAATTCATCAAACAATTCATCAATGACAAGAATGATAAATTTATCTTTAATAGTGAGGTTGTTGAGCTCCCTATAATATGGGCACATACGCCATGATCCATCTTTCTTGTGAACCAACATTACTAGAGTAGAGAAATAACTTTTACTCTGTTGAATTATACCATTCTCTAGCATCCTTGCAACCATAAGTTCAACTTCACTCTTTTGGGAATAGTGATATATGTAAGGCCGAATGTTTGGAGGAACACTTCCTGGAATCAAGCAAATAGCATGATCATGATCATGAATGGTTGGGAGGCCTTTGGGAGTCTCAAACACCTTCAAATGATTTTCCAAGACATTTTGGAGATCTGGAGAAATAGATGATTTCGATGTTTGACCCTCTAGTGAGAATAATTGTGCAATTTCATCCTATTTTTCATTCTTCATAAGAGTTTTCATGCCATTAGATATGCTTATCTTTGTTGGTTTCCCTATGATACCACTTAATACAACTTCCTTTCCTTCCCAAAAAAAAAATCAAGAAAAGTTCTTCAAAATTGAAAGTTATTGTCCCCAAAGATTGTAACCATTGGACTCCTAGTACAACTTCAACACCACCCATTGGAATGGAAAGTGTTGGAATATTCAATACATATTCCCCCATGGTTAGCTTGATATTATGGCACTTTCCAGAGAAATTTATAGTTCCTTTATTTTCAACCATCACTTGACACTCTGGCATTTGATATATGAATAAATTCAATTCCTTGGTTATCTTACAATGAATAAAATTATGTGTACTACCTGAATCAGTTAGTACTATTACCTTTTTCTTCTTGATATATCCTTATATATTGAGAGTTTGAGGAGTGGTAATTCTTGCCAATGCATTACAAGACATGGTTGGATTCATTTATTCTTTTTATCATGTTGTTTCCTGGTGTATATCCTCCTCTTTTGATGTTTCTTGTTCCTTTTCTTCCTCCTTTTCACAATCTATGTAGAATAATCTCTTCTCAGCACACTTATGACCTTTAGTGTATTTTCTATCACAATTATAACATAACCCTTTAGATCTTTTGTCATCCAATTGTTGTGGTGTCAACCTTGTAGGTTTTGGAAGATTAGGATCAACAACACTTCCCTATTTATAATTGTGAGTGGTAGACTTCTTTGTTGCCATAATTTTTATTTCAAATTTTATTGCCACTCTGAACACCTCTAATTAATCAGTTTCCCAAAGGTGAACCTCATGTTGGATGTTATATTTTAAATTGCCTATGAAGACATCAATACTATGATCTTATGGAATATCAGTTACCCTAATATTCAATTTTTGAAATTCTTCAATGTGCTCTTCCATTGAATCATTTTGTTTGAGATTTATCAATTAGCTAAAGAAGGTGTTTCTCTTTGCATCTTCATAATGTGCTATCATTTCCTCCATAAAAATTGACCAGGTGGTTTACGAGAAAAAAACAATCTATACCATAGAAACTGATTGGGTTCTAAATATAAAGAATACATACCTTTTGTGAGGGTTGCACATCCTGTAGATCAAAATGTTGCTCCATCTGTAGTATCCATGTTACTGGATCCTTTCCATAAAACTTACTCATTTATATGTTTGGAATGTGGTGGTTCTTAAACCCCATATTGGATTCTCTAACATCGTAATTCATATTCCTTTTTTCCTCATCATGATTTTTGTCGATTACCTTTTCACCACTGGGAAGCCTTTCTTGCAACAACTTTGTCGAACATTCCTGCAAACCTTTCGTGTCAGCTTTTAAAACCTGCACGCAAGCTTTTAAATCCTCCATGTCACATTTTAAACCATACATGCCACCTTTTATTTATTCTTTTAAACCATCCATGTCCCCTTTTACCTCATCTTTGGTAGCTCTTTGTGAGAGCGAAATTTGTTGCACTTGGTCCCATAATTTTCATATATCATGCTGCAATTCTTCCTCTTCATGTGTCATAGTAGAGATTTTTGAGAACTTAATGGGTGTAGAATTATTTTTCTTGGGAGGAATTTTATAACCAAATACTGATATCTATGCTTCAATATTCCCTTGGAATCACTTCAAACTAATTTTTCAAACAAAAATTATGCAATTTAAAAAAAAAAATACACACATGTTTTTTGCTTTTAGGAGCTTGATATTGAAATTGTTGTAAATCTATAATTTTGGATATCCAAGTTCTGGAATTTGGTCATACGGTAACCCTATGAATATTCTTTCCAAGGCCACAAGTCATGCCAATATTATTTTTATTTATTATATAGTTATTCCATATCTCCCACGATAACCTGGTTATGGAATGGTTTAGTAGAGAGAAGTTTTATGAGATGCCATTTGTCACTGTTTCAACCTTCAACCCTGAAATTGCTAAAAATGAAACTAAAGTTCATTCTATTTCAGATACATTTTATAGAATTCAATCCCGATGCCTCAAGCAAAAGTTATGAGGATTTTCTCCAGGTCACTTGTTTGAGAATGAATTCTGGAGCATCAAAAAACTGTATCTTCTTCAAACCATATCTAAGAAAATATAGCGAACCAAGATATGAAATTATGACACAAATTTCACCATGATTTAAACTCCACATGTCTATAATTTAAGCTTTTTAGGCTTCGTATAAAAACATATATAACGAAAATTCCACAATGAAATGTTTGAAGTAGTGAAACCCTAGAATCCGAAGCTCTTATACCAAATGTTATGCAACCAACTCACAAATAGATAGATCAATGACTTAAAAATTATCCTCTTCAAGGGGAAAGCCTCCTTTATATTAAATAAATGAAAAACTCTTGGATTATACAAACCACAAGACCTCTTCTCTATACATAGGAGTCTAAGGGGTCACAATATAATAAAAGCCCACATAACAAAAAAAAACAATAGTGGGTTTCTATGGGACACAACAATAACAATGGGTGGGCCACATGGGTAAAAAAATAATAATAATGTGGATACAGTAGTATTATAGGGACCTATCATAGTGATATTGGCAAAAACATTTATGATTTTGATATTAGTTTCAATCTGACATCTAAGGCTTAATAAGCTGACTTAGTTGATTTGATTGCACAATACTTATTTGTGTAAGGATGAGAATATTGGTTTGGTAAAATGTTATGTTTGTATAAAAAATTATATAAAACAAGTTTCCTGAGAATGGAATGTCTACATTGACAGTTACATGGTGAAGCCAGGAAGATGTGCAAATACAAACCTACACTAAAAAGTAGTCTAAGGTATGGATTTGATTTTGGTTTTATATACTGATGGTCTATTATTGACAAGTAATGAGCCTTTGATGATAAAAGTAAGAGGGAGTTGGCATCTGAGTTTGAAATGGAAAATAATGACATGATGAACTAATTTTTGATGTTTAGAAAATAAAAATCTATTGAAGCGTTTTCTTGGAGAGTGGAAATGTAAATCCTTGGACACTTTGATTGAATTTCAAGAATCTTTATTGAACCTGACTTGGAAATCAATAGTTAATCGAAGCATTCATGTTATTTGTGAACACTCATCCATGTGTGTGTGTGTGTGTATTTGCATAAAACCTTATTGAGTCGCTTCATACACATTGATTTTTCATCGAGCACCCTTCAAGATATTTGCATGGGATGATCAATTTTGGGTCTAAGATATTATTCCTATGATATGTGACTTCATCGACGTACTCATGTTATTTATGATAATTAATGATAAGCTAAGCAGATTTGGGTCCTGCCTTAGTATGATATTTTCCATGATATTTTTGGATGAAAATTATGTAGCTTTAAGCACAAATGAGGTTGAGTATGATGTGGCTAAGATGGCTAGCTATGAAGCAGGTTGAAGAAACTCCTTGGAGAGTTGTTTGAGTAGGTTTTGGATATGGAAAACATACATTGTGATAATAATTATTGGGATATGAATGGTAGAGAATCTTGTATATAGATAGGACTGAGATATCTTCAATTGGTGCTACTATACGATGCAAGGTTATGCATGTTCTTGTTGCCTCTGTGAGAGGCAACATGAATATGGTATAATTTTTCTGATATATATTTGTTCTAATATATATATTTCATTTGATGTCTTGTATGAACAAGAGACTTCTTCTATTGATACATGATGACTAAATCAATACCATATATGAGAACAATGATATGTTTATGATCTATAGAGAGTAGGACTGATCGAGGAATTGAGATGGAGGGATGTTGGGGTTGAGGGATCTCTAGAAAATAGGGACATAGATGTTGTTCCTCTATCTGTCACCCATAGAGTTAGAGATGTTAGCTCCCCTACCTTGCTCTATGTAGAGTACACCCCAGTTGGCATCATACCCACATGTTGGGCTTCTTAGGAATACCACTCCTTATCTAGCCAACATGTTGAGAGAGTGCTTGGAGGCGTACAATCCATGATTATTATGATGGAGCTATTCTAACATGACTATTGAGTGCCACTGTTGGGAATATCAACATGAAATAGGATGGTTGTGATCCTTACCTCTTATAGATAGTGGCATCTTACCCATTGATTGCGTCATTGGATTCTTGTGTTCCTTTCTTTTTAAGTGGTATATCACCCATTGATTGCATCATGGGATGGTTGTGATCCTTGCTTGGTAAGTGGTATCTCGTTTATTGCTTAACATGGGGTGAGAGTGTCTAGTTGGACCTCCCTCATTGTCATTGGATTCTTGGTTGATATGTGCTCCCCTATGTGTTCCAAGTTGAGACTAAGCTCCTTGATGTGGATTCAGGTTGATATGTGCTCCTTGATATCATTCTAGATTGACCTAGGGTCTCCAATGTTGATGCAGGTCATAGATTTGTCTCCCCATTAATGTTTCCTAGGTAATAGAATTGCGATCCCTGCTGGGAGTGGTTTCGGGTGGTGGCTTAGGCTCCCGTATGATGTAAAATTATTCTTCTTTTAGATTCAAGAATGTTTGTATTATGAGAAGAGACAATCAAGAGACAATCAAGAATAAGCATAAATGAGCATAAATGAACAATGATGATGTTTGATGTCGAGATACTTGAGATTGGATATGATTTGATAACATGATACTTGCAATGTTTACATGATGTAGTTAGAATTTCTCCCTAGATTAGAAGGAGTTTTAATTTGGTAGTTGAGTGAAAAATTCCAACCATGGGACAAGATTCCTCTTTTTGCGAGGACCAATTTTGACTATTGTAGCACTTGATTTGGACAAGGGAAAGTTTATTTTTGAATTAAAGCTCACATATGCATATTTGATCAAGTTGGCCCTACAGAAAATTTGACACCCTTGGAAGTTTATAAATACGATTGACCTAAATATAAATACAAGTGACCTAAACCTCATTTTGACATCATCATTACGATAATTTATTCTTCTTTATTTTGGTTTGGCTTGCACGGGTCTGAAATTGCAAGGTCTAAATCTCGCACATATATCTAGGGTTTTGGGTCACAACCGCAGTCTTGTCATAGGCATATTTTAGCTGTAATCATAGGCATATAGGTCTATGTGTTTGGTTGAAATGTTTTAACCAAACACATGAATATCTCTCCGTGTGGTTTGGACCTAGGGTTTATTTTTATAAGTCAACCATAGATTTCACTAATTGACCGCAGGGTTTGGTAGTTGATCGCAGACTTCCAAACCAAGGTTTTGATCATTAGTATTATTGGGTTCATCTCATGACAATCTTTGGTTGATTTTTGCTCAATATTTTTATGGATGAAGATATGGATCATTTCACTCTCTTTTTCTTAATCTTTCAATGACAATCTAATAAGAAGAAGAATTTGAAAGGGTTTTCCTCGTAGTGCGTTTTTCCTTGGTCTCCGACCAATATTGGTGTATATATGCGTGAATGATTCTCTTCTTTTGTTACTTTATGTTATGTTGAATTGGTGATGATGTTGTTCTTTCTATATAATTGCATATGTTTCTAAATAATGTTGTAAAACTGAAGACTGATATGATGTTGTGGGGTGAACTTAATATGAAAATGAAGTAATACAATTATCAAAGAAAAGAACAATAAAACCCTAACAAAATTTAACAATGTGTCTGGCATGAAAATGGAAACCTTTGTGTTTGAGTGTTGAGGGCATGACCCTTGTCAGAAAGTGGTGTCTATTAGAATCCCATGCCCTTCCCAACTGCAGAAACCTAGTTCTAGTGACTTCCCCTAAGGTGCCTTGGGTGAGACTTCAGAAGTTGCTGAAAGGTCTGATATCATTCAAGACTTTGTTTGGTGTGCCTCATGTAGCAAAGTCGAGTCATACATACAGTACAAATTCTCCAAAAAAATGGTTCCATTTTTGGGACGGATATTTCGAAGTGAAGGGGATGATGAAATCCACTTAGGAGGAAATTGATAGATAGTTTAGAACTAAAATATGAGAATTTCCTATAGGAGAAATAAAAGACTACAAGATTGGTGTTGAGAAATAGATGCAGAAATATACTAAGCACCATTTTATAAGAGGGCCTCAAAGATGCTTTATTTGAATGTTGTTAACATTCATAAATATGTTGTTGTGTCAACAAGGTGTATTGAAGATGGTGTCTAACACCATGAGTGGCTATACCCCTTGTGCACTTAGGGTGAGTTGGGGGATGGAGAAGGCATAATATAGGAGCCAAGACTAGGATACAAGAGGAAAAGGAAGAAAATAATTAAGGTGGTGTGAGAGATTCCTGAATGTGAGGAGGAAAAGGGTATGTCATGTCAGTCTACTAATTTTGTGTGGGAAAAGGAAGATATGATGTACTTATAAGAACGAGTATTTTAGAGTGGTAGGATATTTTGAAGATGATGTGGTAGAGGAGAAAGGTCGGCATGAGTGCCAACAATAGAGAGTAAGTTTCAAGAGAAGACGGTGAGAAGACATAAAGGAGAAAGAGTGGAAGATATTGGAGGAGCTCAGAGTGAGCATGCACTGGCATAACGTGCGTAGGAGAAGAAGAAGGGGAGATGTTGAAGTGTGAACCGATCCTTGTAGAGACATGCATCCCAAGGAGCCCCCTTAGAGTATGTCCCACACTGAACCCACCACATCGAGTGCATCTAGTTCAATAGTGGTAAGTTCTCCTAGTAGCATATTACATACAATATTTAGGTTAATAAAGTAGGTAGAGTTAGATAGGAAGTATTTCACAATACATAATATTTACATCAAGAGGAATGTGGGTAGAAAGTTATAGACAAAGGCCGATGGCAGATACTTTGAAGTTTCCATTATTTTGTGGTGTCGTGAATGAGGATCCTGAGTAAAATTTGTTTGTGTGTGAAATTGTATGGGATGCTAATAATGTGCAAGATGAGAATGTTAATATTGGGCAACTGGGAATGACTTTCAGATAACGTATGTTAGCCTAGTATATAAAGTACACAGGTAATTCCTCTCTAGCCCAAGTGTGGACACTATAGGATATTAAGCAAGCATTTCTTGGAGAGTTTCATAGGCTTAAGTCTACTTCACAGTGTACTAAAGAATTTAAGGATATTGCATAAAATCCATACAATTCTATTTGGGACAACAAATAAAACTTCAAGATGTTGTTGGGGAAGCTAGTGTTTGATATTCTAGAAGAACAACATAAAGAGTGGTTTATTGTATGAGCACTACCTTACGTTTGGGTACGACTTACTTAGTAGGAGATACATAGTTAGTTAGAAGATCTGGATGGCACAATAAAGTTAGAGGTGTCTCTAGTAGTTGTAGTGGGTTGAGATAATGTGGGGATAATTCAAATTCACTTGCAGATGGATGTGCTCACCACATAGTTGTATGACCTAGCTAAGGGGAAGCAACAACACTTGGAATTATGGTGTGCCATCTGTTGCATAAAGGGTCATCACAGGAATTAGTTCCCCGTGCTTAGTGATTATATGGCAACTGGTGATGCAAACCCCATGGCACAAGGAAGATGGTTATGGTGTGAGATTTTTAGAGTGTGGTGTCATATGCCCAAAAATTTCCCTCTGGTGCAGAAGTATGAATCTTCCACGATAATGCTATTTTGTGACTTTTGTAAGTTGGTTGGTCACAATATCCACCATTTTAGGGCATTGGAGTTGATGTGTGACCACTTTATGGATGCATATTGAGTACAAGAGGGCCAAGATGAGTCAACATAGAACTACAACTAGCCTGACATAGGTCAAGGTGCAATGGTAAGAGGAACATGAGGATTTATGAGAGTAGGAAAAGGATGAGGAGCCTTTAGGCATGAAAGGGACACGATTGTTCATAACATAGTTACCACCAAGTGAGAACTATACCGAGTTCTCACTTTTTTAGATGTTGCAAAAGTTCATCTGATTTTGAAAATGGTTGATTTAGAATACACCTTTTTATTATTATTTTGGATCATATTTTTGACACTTTAAATTTTCTTATGTATTAAGTATGGGCAATTTTTTTTTAAATGTTACTGGTTTTCAAGAGGATTTCGGAAATTGTTGATGTAGTATAATCGCCTTTTTTGGAGGGGATTATTTTTCATTGTTTATATTTTATTATGTATTAAGTATGGATAATTTTTTAAAATGTTGGTGACTTTCACACTCATTTTGAAAAGTGTTGATGTAGCATCAACCTTTTTTTTTTGGAGTGGGAGGGGGGTATATTTTTGAGACTTTAAATTTTCTTATGTCTTATGTATGCACATTTTTTCTAAATGTTAGTTATTTAACAAATATTCAAGTTGTCTTATTCTTATTTTTTTCTTCTTGCAATGTTTGTTTTTGAAGTGCTTTTCATGTTTGTGATTTTTGTTTTTTTGACAATATTAATTTGTCACAAAATTTTCAATTTTTTTTCAAAGTTAAAAAACAGTAATAAAATAAATATTTTTAAAGTTATGATTTTTCTATTTTATATATTGTCAATTAATACTTCAATACACATAAAATAATTTTCACTAAAATAATAATAATTTCAAATTGTTGACAAAAAAATACACATTTTACATACATATATAGTAAAAAAGATACACATTACTTTTTTGCTAAAATTGACATGTCAAATAAATATTTTTTATGGAAAAAAGTGAAAAGAAAACGTTCAAAAATAACAAATTTTGTGAATTTTTGTATGAGTTTTATCTTAAAAAATAATAATATATGAAGTTTTTGTTTTCGAAACATAACGATTCTCATAAAATTTTAAGTAAAAATAGCAAAAAGAAAACAAATTGTTTTAAAAAATGTCAAAATAATTTTAAGAAAGAGAGAAATAAAAATAATTTGTATAGAATAAAATAAAATAAAACAATCCAAAAAAATTATTTAAAACAAAAATTAAAAGGAAAATTTTAAAAACATAAAAAAACCAAAAAATAAACCCCACCCAAAAATAAAAAGGAAACAAATTAGTGAATTCTTTTTTATAAAGAAACATAATTAAAAAAAATAAAAAACAAGTAAATGGAACAAAAACCAAATTCAAAAAAAAAATCAAAAATATTTAAAAAAAAAAATATTACAATTATTATAAACTATATATATATATATATATATATATATATATATATATATATATTATATATATATATATATAATATATATATTAAAATATAATTAAAAAAAAAAAAATACAAAATTATTGCAAAATAAAAAATTAAAAAAAAAAATTACTTGAAGAAAAATCACAAAAAAACATGAAACAAAAAATAAATTATAAAAATAACATCAATTTATAGAAAAAAACATAAAGAAACCAGCAAAACTATAAAAAAATTAAAAAAATTAAAAATTAAAAATTGAAACAAATTAAACAAATTAAAAAAAATCGCACATGTCAGTGGATGCCCTGGCCGTAGTGGCAAAGATTTACCAACATGGTAGCAAGAGTGGGGACATCAGTCTTTCCCTTCTTGCCGACAACTCGCTGACAACATGGTCGAGGCATCGGGTCAATTCCCACATGCCACTCGATAGTGCCTGTAAATATTGTTGGGCTCTTGACCATGCAAATGGGGACTTCCCAAAGTTGTTGGTGAAGGTACAGGAGAAAAAGGGCAGAACTTGTAGAAGGAGACAACCAAACTATGCAAATAACAATCGTAGTAGAGGTGTTGAGACATGGAGGAACCAAGACTAGCACAAATGTGGTAAGCTAGGATGGTATCGATGGTGTGTGTGAAAGGTTGAGGCCCACTTCCAAAGTTTGACTCACAGAAAGAGAAGGACACATAAAAGGAATCACATAAGGAGTTAGTTACGACATTTGGATTCTTCCCAAGGATAGTTCTATTTTCGATATGCCCCAAGTTTTTTACAAGACAAAATAGAATATTCTAGAAGGTGGAGCCAAGTCAATTTGAGAATTCTTGAGGAGTTTCTTGGATCTGATTCAAGATTATGGGACTATACAAAAAATATGCAGGATGATCGATCAATGCATGAAGGAGCCTAAGAAGGAAGCATTGAAGGCACTGAGGCATGTAAAATAATAAGAAAAGTCAATAATTTTTGTTTGGGGTGTACATAGGGGCATACAAGATGGATAACATCATTGTATATTTTTGTTTTGATGTGAATATCTTACCAAAGAAGATGATGGAGAGTCTGAAGTTAAGTGGTTGGTCATCCAACTCTGATTGGCCAATCAATATAGGATTTTCAACTTGCCATATTATCCAATATGGAGGTTGACATGAATAAAGTTACCAGCATGACAAACTTTGAGTCGATTGAGATTGTAGATGATACAGATCCTTATCCATCCTTACTGGGGATCGACTGGACCTGTGATAACAGGGGTTATTAATCTAAAGAAAAAAAAAACTTTGAGTTAGGTGATGTCCAAGTAATTGCGCCGCTAGACCCAAGTGAAGGGGATGACTAGATGGAGTCCATGTGAGAAGAATTTGATGAAGAAGCCTGGGAGCAAATTTATAAAGTCATCATATGCAAGGAGGACTACGTCAACCCTACTGAAAATGGAGTATTGAGTTGGTGAAATATTCATTCATGTGCCTCAGATTCCAATGAGGGACTAGAGAACAAGTGAAACAAGCTACAAAAATATTCAACTTGGTGGTTTGCACACATTACTCGCATTGTACGTTCGATCGAAACAAAAGTGCACAATCCCCTGAGGTATGGCAACTTAACTGATGTTGGAGAATTTGTTTATGAGTTTGAGTAGAAGGTTCTTAAAAACCTGATATTCTTAGTGATACATATTACTTTGAAGGCCACACTTGCAAGATGGTCGGTGATGCATAAGGATAGGATAAACACTTGGGAAGAATTTTTTATGAATTTGGTTCTATTGTGACTTGGAACTTGGAACTTAACAATAGTTCGAAGGTGTTATCACTTGAACATGTCCACCTTCAAAGATCAGTTGTCTCTTAATTTGATTAATGATTCCTTGATTTTTGAACACCCAATCGATCCCCAATATAGTAGGGTATGGATTAGTGTCATCCAAAATTGGTCATGCTCGACATCCCATTGATATCTACTAGCACTCCCATCAACCTTCCAAGCGGAAAGATACGATGTTGATTTTCCCACCTTAGTTGAATTAGAGATCAAGTCAACTTTAGTTTCCCCATCATCTCCCAAGTACCTTTTGGTAAAATATTTACATCTGACCCTAGGTCTAGTATAATATGGTCCACCTCATACTCTCCAAGCTATGCATGAAATAAAAATTAATTACTGGTTCTTTTCCTGTGAGCCACTTGGTTCACTATGCATGGTGAAGCTCGCATGGTGGTTGATTTAGATCCTTTAGCACACTGTTCCACTAACTTCCTAAATATTTTTAGTGCTTGGGTATCTGTAACTAACTCTAAACAACTCTTTAGAAAATTCCAAACTGGATCTTCTCTTGTCACCATTTCGCTATATATTGTATCATTATAGATGACTGGCATGGTTGATTCATGAGTTTCTTTCGACTTGTCACATTCCAAAACAACCATCTCCCACTATCTCTCTTTCTCCTAAACAGGGTCAAAATTTGGAGGGGGTTCAGGCTCTCTTCTCATCCACTCTGACTACGACATCCCAGACTTCATAGCATTTTCCCTTGTCCCGACACCTCCTCAAGTTACCATGCCAACCCATTGTTGGGTTCTGTGGGGTTCAACAAATATCAGCTGCACATTAGGTCCCTTCTTCTCTTGCCACTTGGAAATCAATTGTGGACAGTTCTTAGTCGGGTGATCCAATGCTTTGATAATAATTACATGTGTAATAGGGATTAGTGTAGTCTCGTGAAAGATGTCCCTATTGTCCACAATTATAATAGAATATATTACCACAACCTTAACCAAATCCCCCTCTTCCTTGATTCCTTCTTACCAATATTGTAGCTTCCATTCCTCTTCCTCATGCTCATTTATTATACTATCCAACCTAGTTTTACCCTAGTTGGTTGAAACCTTTTGGCACTGCTTCAGTTCCTTCAGTTCCTTACACCAAAAATGGATCAAAATTGCATTCATTCATTAACTCTAATGTGTGACAATGATATATATCATGTCCCATTGATTTTTAGAAACCACAGAATAGAGTGTGGACCATAGCTCCATATTTTAGGGTCACTAGAAAACTCTAAGGAATATGACCCCACACTCAACAAATTCCACATCACATCCCTCTACCCTACGCAAGTGGATTCGTTGTGTCAATCACCATATAATCTATCATCAATTTACATTCATTCTTATGGTGACCCTTTGTCTAATAGATGGTACACCATAGGTCTTCCCCACTTCTCTTTACGCTTAGTCAAATCTTGAAGTTGCAAGGTCAGTGCAACTAACTGTGACTACACCTAGGCCATGTCATTTCTTTCTCCACCTCCTGTTGGCAAGGCCTCCAAATTTAATGCAAGCTCTAAGGCTTGTGACTACGTACCTATTCATTGCTATGTGAACGATATCTTGATATTGGGTAGCAGTCTAGAAATAAAGCACTATTTTTTTCTCACATATGGAATTTCGAACGTCGACATGTTCATTAGAATCTTAAATCATTGATCAAAGTCCCACATTGACTCGCTTGAACCTTGATTGATATCCTCCAATTCTGTAATGCACTAGGACTCTAATTTCATCTTATAGAATTCTCTTATTAAATCCTATTTGATACCGTGCAGAGTCTTGTTCTCTCTAGTTGGAGTGGTGCCCTTGAAATTCATGTACCATGACAATGTGTAGTCCCTGAAAGTTACCTCCAATTGTGTGATCTTTGTTGCCTCGTCGTGGACCTGCTTGGCTATCTAGAAAACCTCACACAAAAATAATTGTTGATTTAGGTCTTCATTCTCGACACCATGAAACATTGACATTCATAAGTCTACACCTGACATTGCGATTTTCAGGGTACTCCTAGGTGAGGTAGTTCCACCTGCACCAGTTGAACTACTAGAAAATTGTGTGTTCATCTATGCACTAGGATAAGTTTGAGACCGTGTATCAACCCCCTACAATATGAGCAATCCCACTACTACTGATATTTCCCCCTCCTTGACTATAATTACCTTCTACACTAGTCATGCGAGTGTGTTGAGTTCTTACCTCATAATTTATATAAGTGTGCAGGGTTGTGGGTTTGACCCCGACATGGTATGATTCTATTGTCTAGGATCCAAACACTCCATGTTTCATGGACTCAACTATTCTCCTTCCTCCTCTTCTATTCGTGGAGTACCAAAATGTGTCCCTTCATAACTTTTCTCACTAGCACCACTCCTTTTCCTTCAGTGGCCTCTCCTATCCCCTCTCCCTTGTTTTTTCCTCTTGTTAGGCATCGATGTGGACCAGCCGCCTGCCATGTCACCTTGCCAAAAACTCCTTCCACTCCTTTAAGTTCCACAATTAAAACTATCTCTCTCCATATTGTCTCTTTACCTTCACTTGCATAATCTTATACCCTCTATCAACTTCCACCATAGTATGCCTACCTATTCTCCTTTCCCTCTCCTCAGACTATCTCCTAGTTCTCCCCCACTCACCTTAGTGCATGAACAATCTAGCTACTCAGGTTGTCTAATTCCAAAGGAAAAAATTCGTGATCATATAACAACATCTTGATGGCTAATGGAAATGGTTGTATAAATCTTCCTTGCAGTCCATTTAGAAAGTTTCTCTTTGTCACAGTATATGATACTATTAGTTCAACTCCAAACTCAACAATATACCCCTCCAACATGCTTTAAAACAAAAAATATATAGTGCATGGATTTTAATTACTTACTACTTGTAGTTGGTGTACCTCCTCTAGAGTCCACCTCCTCAGTTCAACATGATGATACACCGGATTTTTGTCCTTTAACTACTCTACCCACTCTCTCAAGATATTCAAGAATTCTCCAAAGAAAGATTCATGGAATTCAGTGAACATGTACTTCTGCAACCATCTCTCCATGCTCTCTCTCTTATCCCCAATATCGTTTGCTACAAACTCATGTTTCTTCCACTTAAAACACCAAGTAATCCCCTCATTGATGGGATTCCACGGCTTCCACATTCCTACAAGAAAATCCCATCACACAACCATCTCAGTCTCAACAACGGAACCATTTTTTGGTGCATGGGATTCTGACGGACCTTGGATTCGCTACGTGGTTGGCCAATAAAACCCACTTAACATTGACCCATTTGGGAACACCCAAGAAGTTGGTGAATTCTCATCCAAGATGCTAATGGGTGATCATCAGAACCAAGTTTCTGCAATATGATGGGATTGTCAATAGCTTAAGACACTGGACTTCCACTTGTAGTGTAAGGCTCAGACACACATTGGACAAACACTTAACCATCATCTTAAGGCTATGCACTCTGTAGGGCCTCTGAACCCTTGTAGTCACCATTTAGTGCAAAATTCACAAGTGACAATGCAGTGGAAGCTAAAGTGACTTACAACTCTCGACATGTGGATGATATTAAAAACAACAAACTTTATTCACTATGGTGACAAGATGAAGTATTAATACATTTCCATACCTTCAAATAGTGTAATCATTCAAGACATTCAAACATGCTTTGAGCTGTAGTAGCGCATTAGGCACATGTTAAACCAACATAAAAAAATAGAGAGGTACAGTCATACTTAAACAACATATTAAAGGCAACCAAACCATTCATTCTAATAGTTCTTTATAAACAAGTAAAGCCACTTAGCGCTACAATGAAAATTTCATGTAATCCGGCTCACCAGCCAATAGTCTCTACACATAGTAGAAAAAGGAAAGCACATAGTACAAAACCATCCAACCTTTACCATATATGATGGAATTCACATTAGGGGTTGCAAAGAAGCTAAAGACTCATACATTAATAGTTAAGTCTAAAAACACAATAAAGAAGATACATGCAGAGCAACACTCTTTGCCTTCAACAACTATATTCTGAGTAGTCGTTGTCTCATGGGCTAATATGTTGATCAACCTTCTAACCTCTGGTACACCTCAAACATCTCCTTTTATCCATCTGTGGTAACTCCTCAAACATTCTCAGCCTACTCATCCAGTTCTCCAACTATTCTCTCAATTTGTATGTTTTTAAGATATTTTTCATCATTATCCTTAGTTGGCCTATACATGCTTAACCGTCATCTAAAAATGTCTCCCACCTATTATATCCACTTTTTCGACCTTCCTCTTCCTACAAAATATCTCTAACCTCCCCTGTTATGAAATAACACAGTATGTTGGATATGATAGACATGATTCCACTATGATACCACGAGATGAGAGTCTAGATTGACCACCAACTAATGAAATTCCAGAGCTATGGCCTTGGTTAAGAGTTCAATGACAAAATTGTATTCTGGTAAATTGTTCATGACAAGGCCTAGAAAGATGCTCCATTAAATCAAAGGTTCATTTTTGGGGCCTACGTTTTGAGTTTTTAATGTTTTGAAGGTATGGAGAGGGAAAAATAAGTGGCAGGAGCACTAGTCAAGTTGCAGAGAAGATAACTAGGAAAGGGACTGTTACACAACATTTTGTCGCTGTCCCTGTACTCCCCGTTCCATGATCCTGGAGGATCTCTACAGTGAACCCTACATGCTTTCCCATCATGAAGAAACTCCCAATCATGTCCCTCTTCATGAGTAGAACAATTCCCTTTCGCATCATTTCACAAAAATCTTCCTTTTACCCCAGTTTACAAGACTGACGCTAATGAACTGTTTCCTCCTCACACCGATTTACAGAGATTAAATCTAGGACTAGCATCATACGGTGCTACAAAGCCTTTTCTCAGTCACACTGATCCTCTCTTGGCAAGTATTTTAATATGGAGTTAAAGCTTCCAGGTCTAGAAGCTTCGTAACGGATGTCTGGTAAACGGTTGGGATGGATGGAGCTGAGGAAGTCAGTTTGGGCTCCTTTCACCTATGAGGATGGAACAAACCAAATAGATAAGGCCTTCTCCCATGATAACAAGAACCATCTCCCCTCCATCCAAGCTATATAGGCCCCTCCTTTTACAAGATAAACTAGTTTCGGTCTTAGTATTTTGGAGCTTGAATAATCAATAAGACATCTATAGCTTGTATCTCTCTAGTCTATGTTTGAGGGAGAATAGTATGTTTGGTTTGGTTTGAGACCAAAGGGAATAAGCCTTAAGACTTCCATTGTTGCGGATATTCATGAAATGCTAACAGAAGTGCTAGAACCCAGATACGTCGGAGGAGACCAGCAACGTCAAGGCATTGGTTGTAATCTCTTTCTGAACCTATATGAATACAACTATCGATTGATTTCCTACATTAAAATTTTATCTTAAATTTGATGGCCTAATGTTCCCTGACCTGTTAAGTAGGCTGAATGCAATTTGTATGCTATCACATTTGTTGTTGTTGTTTGTTTGCTTGCTTTGGGTATTTGAAGGAAGGAAACGAAAAGTGGTTGGAGTAAGGAAATATGATCATCACCAAGCAGAATATCGCTCTAAGAGGTAGGCCCTCTTATTTGATTCTAGCTTAAGGAAGTTTTCCATAGATTGTTCATTTGTGGCTAGAACTGCTCTCTCGGGCTAGAGGAATTGTTTGTGTCCACATTAAGAATTTACCTGCACCACAAATTGGCGACTCCACTGGGGAGTCTATCCTTCTGTTTGATTGATTGTCATTTTATGGTTTTGTGTGAAATTTTATAGTATCACCATTTCCATATCATTTTCTTTTCTTTGCCTGGTTTTTTGCCCTGAGTTTGAAATTTATAGTGGCAAGTCTGGTTTTAGCATTTGAAATTTTTTATTTTTTTCTTTTAATCCTCATTCAATGCATTTATTTTTGTCATAGTCGCACCGATCAGCGTGAGTTTCTCTAAAACAGTCATGTCGACCCCCTTCTGGTGCTTGTTGTCAGGTAGGTAGTCATGCTGATTCCTGTAGGTGAAGACCAAGGTTTCCCCTAGATCATATCAAGTGTGTCTTGCTCTCTTGATTTCTACCTCTTAGCTTGTTCTTCCTGTGATCTCCCTGACTAGAAGATATATTAGCTTGGTTTATATGCTTGTTTGGTTTTCCTTTTCTTTACTTGTTTTATTGAGTCCTTGGATTGTTTGCTAACCCTAGGGCATCTAGGTTTTCATCCATTCAGCTGTTTGTGTCCTCAACAAGTCAACTTGTTGGTTAATTTGCTCCTATCATTTCGTTTTTAGTCCTTTTTTTCTTTGATTTCCATTTAGCAGGTTTGAAAAGTTTCGTTTGTTGATTAAGCGTCTCTTTTTGGGCATAAATCACATTGCTCATCTTGTTTTTGGTTGAATCTTTGCATCATTAGCTTGGAAGGAATTCTCTTTTATGCTTTGTATTTGCTTAAGGTTGATTGTTTTGAAAAAAAATTCATTGAAGTGTTTGTGAAAATTCGTTTTGCCATTTCATTGAAAATACATCATTGTAGTTTGTTGAATCAATATGTTACATTAGCTAGAATCATTGAATACTAGAGTTGCATCATCATTTTCATGGCAAAAGAAATGAATTCTCTTTACTATTGAAAGTATTACTTGAAGTGCATTTGATAGGAAAGATAGGAATGGGAAAGGGTTTTTCATTATTTTTTTATCAAAAAGCGAAGTAGTTAAAAGGTCATTTTGCTTTCAATTGCTTGTTTGTTACATTGATTGTGTTTTCGACTCTAATTAGTGTAAAAAACTCATCGAATTGAAAGGGTCTTGTCTCAGTTAGCTGAATATAGGAGTTTTTCAAGTCACAACAATAAGGCCTAAAAACCAAGACATAATGTTAGGATAAACTTTAAAATCTATTCAATTAACCTAAGGCGCATTTGAAACCTAATGATCACATTCATAAGGTCTAGGCTAGAGACATGTTTTGACGTCTTTAAACCTAGCAGTTGTCATTCACTTTGGCACTAGATAGTGCTAGTACAGACTTGTGCTCCCCGTAACGTCACGTATATAAAGGGAGACCCCACTAGGTTTTAACCCTTTATCCATAGGAATTCTAGTCTACCACCTTGTAAACATGATACACCGAACTTATCATTCAGCGAGATTGCCTACCCATACTTCTCGGTTCGCCGGGAGGTATTATGCAGTTCACGGTTACCTGGTAATCCTTTTTTCCTAGATTATCCTGAGTAGTCATTTTTATTCTTTTGACTCCCTAAACATAAAATATCATCTGGGCGTTTGTCCTTTCGATCTCATTTCAAACTGAAAGTGATAGATTCACCTTTGCTTTTTTCTCGACTCTTAAAAGATGAAAAAGAACCAGTTTGTTTTTGCATCGTAAAACATTATCGCCCACGATCATATAACATTCCTGTTAGTATTTTCTAGATCACATCGTGAGTATACCTTTAAATACATTTTAAAATCCTTGGAATCAATCTCACTCTTCTTTTTAATTGAGACAAAGTCATCGTGGTTGAACCATCATGTTTGTCTAGTTCCTCTTCCTCTCCTCTGTCTGGAAGATCGCCTGAGGAGCCCTTTCCTGAATTTCCGTAGTCACTTGAGGGTCAAGGTGTTCAGCTTGTAATTGTTTTGAGCATTCAACCTTTGCCATCTCGTCCTCCCCCTCCCTTGGATATTGGGTCACTTTTTGACATTGGCCCAGAATCTCTGGATAATCCTATCCAGACTCCTGAGAGTCTGCCGACTTCTAAAGATCAGCTAGGACTAGTTGTTTATCCTCTGAATCCTTTGCTTGATCCTATTGTGATATCATCATAGCATCCGTACAGTCCGTACGATCAGCCAAGTATTCCTTTGGAATTATCCCCTCAAACGTCTTTGGTCATCCATCATCGATTGTTTGCACCCATGGAATCAGAAGGTGAAATCCTAGCGTCCTCTCTAGGTCACTCAGAGGTTTCCACCCCACACACTCTCGATGAGAAGGAACATCCTTTCCCTCTTGAAGGTTTCCCTTACATGGGAAGCATTCCAACTAGTGTTCATCTTGAGTTACTGTGTAATTACGTGACTTTAGATTAGCTGGTTTCAGGTATGCCTAGTGCCTCATCGCTATATCACAACCCTATCTAGTAGTCTGGTGCTATGCCTACCTTAGGTTTGTTCATTCAGAACCCGACCTCCCAACCGATGGTGCATTCTACAGTTACTTCAGTTCCAGTGCAACCCACCATTCTGAATCTTCTTGTTTCGTCGGTGCAGGTAACCCGTCTGGTTCAACCAATAGTCTCGATTCATGTATGTGTCAATTCATAGATCCCTCTAGTAAGTGGATAGGTTGTGCCACTGTCTGTAGAGCAAAGTCTGAATTTTGATATGATGTTTAGCATAGCTAATGTCATTGGCTCACAAACTCACATGGTTGGGATGAACCAACCCTCTTCAAGTGTCGTTCCAAACACTGTTGATCATGTTGGATCGAGTAATGCCCAGTACCAACAGCCGAACCCTTTTGGTCCATCTAGGACAAGTAACATCTAGTACCAGCAGCCCAATGTGGCTCAAGTTCAATACAAACCTCCTTATGTTCCATATGGTTCACAAGTGATGGTTAATCCGCCTTATGTCCCTCAGCCTAGACCTTACATTCAGCTTGGTCCATTCGCTATGCCTGGTGGATATGGCCAAATACAATTCGTTAAATTTCAAGGTGTCACTGCAGAAACTGTTCAATTACATTTGCAAAAACAAGGACAACCTTCATTGTAGCAAGTGCCATCCATTCAACAGCAAGGGAAAATAATGCCACAGTAAGGACAACTCCAACAACTACAGGGGCAACCCTTGCAACTGTTGCATCAAACCATGTAGCCGCAAATGCAATATGTTTAATAATCCTCCTAACCTATGTCCTTGCAACGTCAACCTCTACATCCAATGGGATAGTCTTTATAGCCGCAAGGCGAGCCCTTGTAGCAACAAGGTCAACCCGGGCAACAGCAACACTTATACTTATATCAAGAGGGTCAACCATCGCAAGGGTAGGGCTAGGGTCAAGTCCTATAGCAACAAGAACAAAATCCTTATGTCCAAGGGAAACAAGTTCAAAATCCTTTTGTCCAAGGGTAGCAGGTTCAAAATCCTTATGTCCAAGGGTAACAAGTGTAAAATCCTTATGTCCAAGGGAAGCAAGTCCAAAACCCTTTTTTCCAGGGGAAACAAATTCAAAACCCTTATGCTCAGAGGCAGCATGTGCAAAATCCATATATCCAAGGTTAACAGGCTCAATAACCTTTTAACCCATATGTTTCTTATTAGCAGCCTATGGCTGGACAGTTTCAAGGCTTTTAAA
The DNA here is from genome assembly GCA_000404065.3 of Pinus taeda. Taxonomy (NCBI): domain Eukaryota; kingdom Viridiplantae; phylum Streptophyta; class Pinopsida; order Pinales; family Pinaceae; genus Pinus; species Pinus taeda. The sequence continues at coordinate 131,903 of APFE031329007.1, forward strand.
GTCAGAATCTTTCCTACGGGAAATGTAACCTACAGTGTGGGAAAAATCAAATGCCATATGGACCAAACCCTCCACTATGGGGACAAAATCCTTACTAGTAGGGATGGGTTCCACCAGCTAGGCCCACTTATCAACCTCAAATGCCTTTCAATACCCAATTGTTGTTATTGGCTACACTTGAGTTTCCAGATGTGTCTAGGCTCATGAATGATCTGATTCTTCATTTGCCATACTGGCCTTCAGTTCCATCCAAGATCCTAAGGAATTGTTTGAAGTTTGAAGGAAAAGTGAAAGAGGATCCACAGGCCCATGTGATGACATATCACCTCTGGTGCTCCTCGAATTCCTATGTTGATGATTCCATTCGTCTTCAGCTTTTCCAATGAACTTTCACAGGTGCTGCAGCCTAGTGGTATATCAAGCTTCCTTGAAATAACTATCGTGATTTTAACACTCTCACCATGGCCTTTCTCACACATTTATAGTTGTCGATTCACTATGAAACTAGCACCCACCTGCTAATGTCGCTCAAGCAAGACACTGCGACCCACATCTCCTATCACATCCATGAATGGAGATGTAGGTGTCACCTGATTAAGTTTGATAATTTTGATTAGTTGTTGATAGAGTGGTTCACCAAATCATTCATCAGCAAAATTGCTGTGGACATTACTATCGGTGGATGTGTCACTGAGGAACAGGCCATCGCACGTGCCTAGTATCTAGACCTCATCTATTCATAATCTGGCACGTTATATGATATGTTACCTGATGTGCCCAGACCATCATCTGATTTAGCAACATCTAAGTCTCTGGCTACACCTTTTGTTCATGGAGTAATTGGTTTAGTGACTCAAACCCCCACCAAATCTTCTTCTAAAAAGAAGTCAGTCTCCAACACTACTTCCAATGATTCCTCTCGCAATTCACCAAGCCCTGGTAAAACCTTAGAGGTTCACATTGTTCATTCTATGGTAGCAGGCAAATCCTCTAAAGGTAAGGAGAAAGGTAAAGGCAAGGGTAAAGTCGATGCCCCGAAGCACGGCCCTCTGAAGTCATTTGCTGGTGATGTTCCCAACAGAAGCCCAAATATCCATGCCTCATGTGTGAGGATGATCACTATAATAAGGGTTGTTCGCAATGATCCAAAGTTAGTCATTTGCTCAAAGGGACCCTAGCTATCCCAAAAGAGCCCTTTCCATCCTAGCATACCCAAATGGTGGACCAGCCTCATTCATCCGTTTCCTTAGATTCACAACTATTCATGATGAATACACCACTTAACATGGCTACCAAGTCAAAATATTATCAAACTCCTACCCTGATAGTAGAGAAAGAGAAATAAGGTACCCCTTCTTATTCTACCCCATCCAGCTATCGTCCTCTCCATATAGAGTGGCCTAATCCTGATTCTACCATTTGACCACCTTCTTGAGGTGTGCTACAAACGTGCTCGTACAATCCAAATGCTAGAGCCACTCAACATTATAACATTGTTGAAGATTTGGCTCAAGTGCCATCAGCTATGTCTTCTCTCGAGGTCCTTCAAAGTTGTCCTTCTCAGCAAAAGTCATTACTGTCGGATATTGGAGGTATTGATCCAACTAAATCTAATCTCATTTGTTTTGATCTGGAAAACCACATTCTACTTTTACCTCATCAGATTCTCTTTCTCATTCAGGTGATCATAAATGAGAAAACCATTCATAGGACCATCATCGATGAAGGTGCTTCTACCTACATCATGTATGTCTCTTGTTGGAAGGCAATTGGTTCTCCTACTCTAAACCAATCCTCTAACACTTTTGAAGCTTTCGACTGATGCGATTCATGGTCATTCGATGTCCTTCCCAACCTTGCCATTACTTTGTAGGGAAAGACAGTACATGTCGAAGTAGAGATCGTTGACGCTAATCTTAACTATAATCTTCTACTCAGATGGAGCTGGACCCATGCCATGCATGTTGTAGCCTCCTCCCATTTCCATGTAATTCATTTTCCTCATCAAGGGAGGATAGTCACAGTTGACCAACTTTCCTTCTTTGCATCTTCCTCCTCGACTGACAATGTTCCTTATGTAAATCACACTGGTGCTCCTTATGAGAGTGTGGGGGCAGGAATTTTTAAATATCCTACCTTGATGGGTATTTTTCCACTTCCACCTCCACATGTTACCTCTGTCAACATGAACTCAATCAACTCTGATACTTTGTTCTTTCCCTCACCAGATCTTTTTGATACATGGGGCGACGTTATGCCACTAAGCCTTGTCGAAATTAACTATGTGGAGATTGTTTTGGCTTTGCCTTAGGTACCCTCTGATCATTCTGTTTCAAGTGTGTCTTTTGACACTTATTCTCCATCCCTGTGGCTTGGTTCTTTGGACTCTCTCGATCCCTTAGCCAAGACTTTTCTTTCTGATTAGAGTATCATGGAAGTTATGTCTCTAGAGGAAGCACCTTGAAATGACACTCATAATCGTTCCTCATTCTTGCCTGACTCGATGGTCATGTCTGCTTGTCTTGAGAAGTTCTCTTCTCAGTTCCCAACCCTACCACTTCAAACATCGATCATGACTCATGAAGCTTGGTCGGAAGGGAACATGGGTAACATTACCCAAACGATTCCAATTGATATTTCTGTCAAGCCTTGTGTCGTTGAAAATGTCCATATCAAGGTAACTTGTTCTCCAGATGAGATCAAGCTCTAAACTCATCTGTTCCAAGAGTTAAGGGATATTTTTGCATGGTCATATGAAGAAATGCCCAGAATTGACCCAAGTATAGTCGTGCACGAAATTCCAGATTACCCTCATGCAAAGCCTACTCGCCAATGGCTTCATCTAGTGCACCCTAGAAAAGCGACTACCATCAAGGGTGAAGTTGAAAAACATCTTAAGGCTGGATTTATTTATCCAATCCCTCTTACAAATTGGGTGTTGAATATTGTACCGGTGACAAAGAAATAGACACTATTCACATGTGCATTGATTACCGTGATCTCAATTGTGCCTGTCCAAAGGATAATTATCGGACTCCCTTCATTCACTAGATCATTGATGAATGTGCTCAGAGTGAATTCTTTTCCTTTATGGATGATATTTCGGGTTACAACCAGATAAACATTGTGTTGGCTAATCAAGATAAGACAACCTTTATCTATCCTTGGGGAACCTTCACATATAAAAAGCTCCCTTTTGGCCTTAAGGATGTTGGGGCTACATTTTGGAGAGTGATGTCTTATCTTTTCCATGACATTTGAAACATCATTCAATCTTACTTGGATTATCTCCTCGCTCATTCGCATAAATGCCATGATCATCCTGATCATCTCTAGCAATTTTTTCTTTGTTGTAGACACTACAACATTTAGCTAAATCTGCATAAATGTGTCTTATGCGTCAAATCCATACGACTCCTCGGCTTATTGTTTTGAAAGAAGGCATTCACCTTGATCCTCTTAAATTCGAGGCCATTATTAATTTATCCCCTCCATCTTCGTTGCATCGACTACAGATTCTGCAAGTAAAAACAAGGTTCCTCCATCTTTTTGTCCCGAGCTATGCTTAGCTAGCTTCAGGGTTCACCCAGTTACTCAAGCAAGGAACCCCATTTGTTTGGGATGAGGCTACCCAAAAGTCTTTCGATGACCTAAAATATGCCCTCATACATGCTCCTTTGCAGCACCCTCCGAATTATCATCGCGATTACTTCCTCTATCTAGCTACAGCCTCTAGTACCATTGCTATGGTACTGGTACAAGACGATGACGAAGGAAATGAACATGATATTTACTACCTTATTCGTAATATCCTCAACACTAAGATGTGTTATGCTCACATTGAGAAGTTGTCTTTAGCTGTCATACAGGTTGTTCAACACTTTCGTCATTACATTCTCCTTCGCACTACCACTCTGATTTCTGAATGCAACCCCATGACCTACATCCTGATTCATCAATTGCTGGGGGGAAAGTATTCTAAGTGGATTGTCATCCTCCAATAATTTCATTTGGTGTTCACTATTGCCAAATCTAAGAAATCACTCGTCTTCGCCAAGTTGATTTTCTCCCTTCCCTCTGGTTCTCTTCCTTCTAGTGCTGATGAACAGCTCGTGGACAAGACTCTTTTTCTAATTAGCACTCTCGACCCCTAGTATAGTGATATCATTGTGTATCTCCAGACATCCACCTACCAGTCTGTGTTGACCAAGGATGATTGCTGACAGATTCAGCATCAATCCCAACCTTACCATATCATTGGAGATACTTTATCCCTCATCAATGTCGAATCAATTCTTCTTCACTGTCTCACTATTTAGGAGACTGAGAGAGTCTTGAATGCCTGCCATTCTGCCGCATGTGGTATAAATCTGTCTAGATATGGTACTACTGAAAAAACTACTTTACGCTGGTTATTTCTGGCCCTCCATCTTTAAGGATTTCATCCTTGTTCTTCGCAAATGCCACAAGTGCCAAATTTATCAACGAAAAATGCATGCCCCACCCCCTCACCTACACCCCGTTATTACCATTGGTACTTTCGCCAAATGAGGCATCAACTATATGACATGTGACCCTCATTCAGCCGGGGGGTATGGTTATATTAGCGTTGTTGTGGATTACTTCACCAAATGGGCTGAAGCGATGCCTACATACACTGTGGATGGTAAAACAATGACTCAATTTCCATTCAATCATGTTATTTCTAGTTTTGGAGTGCCTCAGGCCATTATCACTTTCCATGGCTCCCATTTTCGAGACTACATGATGGTTGAGCTGACTTCTACATTGGGTTTGTGCCATGATGGCTGAGCTGACTTCTACATTGGGCTTACACCACAATGGCTGAGCTAACTTCTACGTTGGGCTTGTGCCATGATGGCTCAGCCCCATATTACCCTCAGGTGAATGGCTAAGTTGAAGTTGTGAACAAAGTCTTGGTTACGACGCTTCAGTGCACCACAGGGAGGAACAAGTCAAATTGTCATCTCATGCTCTTTTCAGCTCTGTGGGCTTACCAAATCTTGACCAAGGATGCAATTGGATTCAAACCATTCTAGCTAGTCTACGGTCTAGAAGAGACTTTACTGATTAAGTGTGAAATTCCCTCACTCAAGCTGGCTGCGAAACTTCTCCTTGAGACCTCACCTCAGGAAGAGCACCTCTTGTATTTGAAACAACTAGACTAGACTCGCCATCTTGTTGTCTTGGTCATCGAAGCACAGAAAAGTGGGTCAAATCTATTTTGATCATTTTATATCTCCTCGAGCTTTTTCTGAGGGCGATTTGGTTCTTCTGTATGATCAAGCTAATGATACGCTAGGGGAAGGTAAGTTCGAACCCATGTGGCATGGTCCCTACACTTTCAAATGTGTGTTACAGAATGGGGCTTATGAGCTATCTAATTATGAGGGAAATCCCTTAGACAAGCCCTGCAATGGAGTTTATTCAAAAAGTAATATGCCTAGGTTCTCTTGCATGGCTACATTTGTACAATAGTGTGTTATTCATTTTTGTGCAGTGTGGTTTGGTGTGTTGTTTTACAAACAAATTTCCTGCTTAGTATTTTTTTACCTGCTTTGCATATGTCTATGTCTCCTCCATTGGTTTCATTGATGGTGCTTGTCGTAGTACCCAAAATCCATCATCTGTGGCATCGACCATTTATGACCTCCATGGTGAGTTGATTGATCTTCAAGGTATTTTTTTAGGTCGAACAACTAATAACATTGCTGAGTATAGCATAGTTATCAAATTGTTTTCAGAAGCTATTGCTCTTGATTGGTTGTCAACCTTGATTCACAACTTGTTGTTCTTCAACTCAACGGGCAATATTCCATCAAAAACCCTAAGATATTGAGAATGTATTTGCATATTCATCTATTGGAGAGAAATTTTTATTACATTACATATCGTCATATTCCTAGGAATATGAATACATTGACAGATTCATTAGCTAATTATGTGTTGGATAGACATTTGCGAAACATGTGAAAAATGAAAAAAAAACATTTGTACCAAAGTAAGAAATGAAATATAACATAAATATATGTCGATAATGTTTGAGTGTCATACATCAAAACCCCAAAAAATAATATATGTGTTCAAATACATCTGTGGCTCGCAGGCCACAAACACGTAAAATGCTAATCCTATGGACTACTCAGCATTGTGCTCATGATAGCTCATAATTGCTTGAACTACACAAGTCAGTAAATGGCAGATCTGGTCTGATGCCCCCACTGCATGCCTCTGATACTAGCGTGGAATGTCACCCACCGGGGCATACTTTGGGGTAGCTTTGGTCAATCCCTCGAGGTTCTGTGTGATTTCCTCCTCATTACCGCTTCCTTCCTAATAAGGAGCAATATCAAACTACTGAGAAATGCACTTGGGAATCAGGGACATCTCGGTAGGACGCTCTAATCCCACATCTACATTTAAAAAAACAAAATTTCACGAGTGCATGTATTTCAAAAAAATTAAAAAATCCAAAATAAAATTGTTTGTTTTACCTCCATCATCATAATCTTCTCCCTATGGGAGTGGCATATCTGGATCACTGCAGAAGTCGGTACCATTATAGGGCCAATCCTCTACTACAATCAACTGCCATCGTAGCCACGAAAATAAGGCAGGATTATATGACATATGTTGGTCTCCAGTGATTCTAAGCATCAGTGCACTCCAACAGACCATCTATGGGTCTCGTGGCAATGGTTGTTCCACCTTAGCAAGCTGGTAGTGAAATAGTGGGACTTTCTCCAAAAACAAGGTCACTAGATTAGAACCATAGCAGAACTACTTCAAGTTTCCTGTCTTGGCTTTATATAGCTGATGCTTCATGTTCACCTTCATGACTACCACCCAGTTGAAGATAGTCGGTGCCGTAAAATCTATAGAATACTAAAACTTGGACTTGTTAGACTCATGTTGTGCCTGAGCCCTAGCCACTATGCTTATGGTCAACAACAAAACTTTCAGCACAAGATCTCGAAGAGACATGATCTATATCTTTCCAGTCTTTGATTTTAGTGCTTTCGAGTAGTGTTCTGTGAGAAAGATGTTCACACTTGCCCCAATAGGCCTGGACCCATACAGATTGGCTGGTTCCCCTCTTCTGGATAGTCTAGTGATGAAATAAATGTCGAAAGTTTCCAACTCCAGTTCTTGGTCTCAAATCATAAAAACTTCCCGATTGACATCGCAAAGACTGATCAAGTACTGCAGTAATTTGGGTTAAGCCTGAAGACCTGGTGTCAGGAATAATTTGAGGAGCTCACAGTTCCTCAGGGCATTCAAGAAGTTTAGGTCTGACATTGCTTGTGAATCAATGTCCCCATGCTCACGTTCCCTCTAATCAACCATTTTTTGTTATGTTTTCCCTGCAAAAAACCATAAAATCAAGTCAATAATCATCCTTGGCTAAAGAAATTTGGATAAAATTAGAGAAATCTGGGCAAAAATCAAAATTTTTTTGTTCATGGCATTGGCATGAATATTCTGAAAACAATAGTGTCGATGGTGTGATTCACAGATTTAATAACCCTCGATCGGCTCATTTCCATGCCCGGAAATCACATTGACCGAGGGTAATTTTTTTTTCTAAATCCTCCTCAAGAAACCCGAAAAATGGTTAAAGACAGGAAAATAAGCATCAAATGAAGCTAAAGGTCTCGGCTCTTACTTGCAACTAACGGATCATCGAATGGCCTCCTGGATCTCCCACAATCTTCTCTTGAAAATCTAGGGTACAAATGGGTGAAAATTTCTCCACACAAGGTAAAAAGGTGAAATGGTAAAATTAATTACTTTTTCCTCTTATTCATTTTTCATGAAATATTAGGATTTTAAAAGTATTTTTAACATATTTTTACCTTAGAAATTGGATAATGCATTTACCTTTTTGTGCAGTGACAAGTGATAGATTACTGGTGATGGTACTAGAGTCATGTTCAAGCGCTTTTCTCGACTGGTAAAACTCAAATGAAAATATCACCTAGTATATATCCCCTTTTAACTTGTAAAAGAGAATAAAAATGGGGGTTCTTCTTTTAAGCTATTTTTCGACTCTTTAAATATGAAAAGATTATCGAGCACTTGTCATTTTGAACTTGTTAAAGTTTGTGAAATGTCATTTACCCAGTATATGTTTACCACTTTTCAGAGTTGGGATAAACTATTTATGAAAAAATGGTACTCCTTGATTGAAATGGTCAAGCAATTCTCTTAGTATCATTCTCTACCTTTTTAGGCTTGAGAGACACAAATGTATGGAAAGGGACCATGTGGAGTTTTCTTTTCCGTGTCTTTTTCAAACTCTCTAAACATGAAAAAGATACTGAATTACACTTTTTTCGTACTCGTTAAAATATTAAACAACATCAGATTCGTCACCATGATGGATATGAGATTCTCTTTCCTAGCGCTCATTAAACTTACTAGGTCGGATTCATCCGAAGGAGGAACTTACAGTGCAGGCACATGATATCCCCTTCAAGATTGTGATTAAAAAATAATTGGGCTACCTACCAGAAATGGTGGGGGAAATGGGGAATTCTATCAGTTGTGTCGGTAGGTAACTCTTGAACATGACACTTTCTGCTTCGTGTCGGGTTGGGATGGTTGGTTACTTTAATTGCTTATTAATTTAAACAACCAAGTGCTACATGAATTGTCAACCCAGGGAGGTCTGTTATTTCAAAGGCAATCACACACTATGTATGCTCAATCCCAAAAGCAAAGAAAAGTTGTAGTACCAATTACACTAATCACACCTTGCTTCAAACAAACTGAATTTCTACTCTGAGTTACGACAAGAACAATCTTTCTATTGTAGACAATCATCAAAATAATCCTAGATTACATTAAAAAGAACAATCTAGGAAAAGAAATCAATCTGTAGAGGAAAAGACTAATTATGTTATAATAGAGAACAAGACTCTATTCCCCAAGCAGGAATCTTCAGCACCTATTTCTAATTACCATGCTTCACAAAATCACTCTATAAACCTGATTATCAATTAAAATAATCACTGATTACCTATGAATGAATTTATGAAAACAATGCAATAATCAAATAGGAACGGAGTCTCAACAATAGATACAAAGTTCCAATAACGCATAAGTAATTTTAGCAAACAGAGTTTTAACAAGGCATGAATGAAAAATAATACTTAACACACTATAGAAAGTAATGGGTGATTCTTGTGAGGAAGGTGGGCCCTTTCCTTCTCACAAGATTCCCTGGAAAGAGGAAGTAAGAAGGAATGCTCAAAACAATATTTTATTCATTTGTTAATGTATCATGTTACAAAAAGATTCAAGTTCCTTTACTTTCAGCGAGACCTCCTGTAGTCTATCTACCCCAACTAATGCTGATGTCTCCTCTATTTAAAGAGGATACATCTATTATACATTTGATTACATTATAAATCCTATTCTTAACCCTATATGCTAAAATAGGATAATTGGTTCTTCCATTAGAAAAATGTTGTTACAATGGTTGTGACAATGCCAACTTTGGAATGTAGTTGTTGCGGCCAATGTAACAGCTCCTTTGATGATCTCTTCTTGTTGCTACTGAATCTGAAATGCAAACCACGGGCTATTTCAGCAACAGGATTTGCGTAATGTTCTAACTATTTTAGCAACATAGACTGCAATGGTAAACCTGTAGTCTTCAGACTGTTTCAGCAACTATATATTTCCGATCAATGGTTAATTATGAAAGTAATATAAAATTATATGTAAAACAAATTAAACATATAGTAATGAGAAGAAATGTCATATACCTTTGGAAAATGGATTAAATTAATAACATAGACTTTAAATATGGTTTGAAAAAGGGTGGAATGATGGAAAAATATGTGATAAAAAAGGTACAATGTAGGGACCTAACAGGGATATCCTCCCTTCATCATTGACCTTCTTTGGTTGGGTTGCTCATTTTTCCCTTCCATTTGATCTCTGCCACGTTATCATGACCATCGATCCTATGGATCCAAAAGCTTCCAAACTCTAGAGTCATGTCACTGATATGTTCAAGAGTCAGTCCTTCTGCAGTTACACTAACTCTTGATTCTCTGTATAATCTGAAATCATTGCATCCCTTTGTCTCCTGTCGATGATGTGGGATACATCATGGTTGTCCTTCGATGCAGTCTCTTCCAATCGACTTCAACTCATTATCTAGGAAGCTCACCCAGAGACTCCCTTCGAGTACCTTAGAGCTTGCATGCCCTAATGGCAAGTTCTTTTCACTCGACAACAAGTTCACATCATTGGCTTTTGATTGGGTGATTTCATAGGTTTTTGGCTTCATTTCCTTTATTCACATTCCATGGATTATGCTGCTGGTACCTTGAGATCCATTGTCATTATTGGTGGTTTCTCTCGCGCTTGTTAATGATCTACATCATTCACCAATAATCAAGTGACTTTCTAGCATGTTCGACTTCAACACATTCATTCACATGTTGGGATTTGTACTTTGATTGGGTTGTGTTGGAGCACAAGACCTTGGGCTTAGATTACACAAGTCCAAGTTGCAAGGCAATGTGACATGATTATGTTGATATACATGTCTCTTTCATATGGATGGTTGTGACCATAGCATGAGTTGTTATATGTGATCCTTCTCATTATTGGATGGTTGTGACCATACCTTGGTTTCGATATGATCCTCTCTATTGGATGGCTACACCCATGCCTTGGATCCATTGATATGATATTTCTTTGGATGGTTTCATCCATACCATGATTCATGTATCATTTGATGGATTTTTCAGTGATGTATATGTATCTATGCTTGCTTGCAGGTTTTCTGATGACAAACTCTGGTTCCCCACATCTACTTGTAAATAATTTCACCCCTCACTCTAGTTCAGCCTTCACACTTTAGGGGGCATCTATTACACAACATTTTGTTAGTGTCCCTATACTCCCCATTCCATGATCTTGGATGACCTATATAGTGAGCCCTACATGCTTTCCCATCATGGAGAAACTCCCATCATGTCCCTCTTCATGAGCAGAACAATTCCCTTTTACATCATTTCCCAAAAATCTTCCTTTTACCCCAATTTACAAGATAGCACTAATGACCCGTTTCCTCCTCACACCGATTTGTAGATATTAGAATGAGGACTATCATCGTACGATGCTACTGAGCCTTTTCTCAGTCGTGTCGATCCTCTTTTGGCAAGTTTTTTAATATGGAGTCAAAGCTTCTAGGTCTAGAAGCTTCGTAACAAAAGTCTAGTAAATGGTTGGGCTGGATGGAGCCAAGGAAGTTAGTTTTGGCTTCTTTCCCCTATTAGGATGGAACGAATCCAAGAGATAAGGCCTTCTCCCATTATAAGAGGAACCATCTCCCCTCCATCCAAGCTATATAGACACCTCCTTTTACAAGCTAAACTAGTTACGGTTTTAGTATTTTTGGAGCTTGGATAATCAATAAGACATCTATAGCTTATAGCTCTCTAGTTTATGTTTGAGGGAGAACAGTGTGTTTGGTTTGGTTTGAGACTAAAGGGAAGAATCCTTAAAACTTCCATTGTTGGGGCTATCCATGAGATGCTAGCAAAAGTGTGGGAACCCGGACACGTTGGAGGAGACCAAAAATGTCAAGGCATTGGTTGTAATCTCTTTCTAAACTTATATGAATACAACTATTGATTGATTTCCTACATTAAACTGTTATTTTACATTTGATGGCTTAATGTTCCTTGACTTGTTAGGTAGGCTGAATGCAATTTGTATCCTCTCACATTTGTTTTTGTTGTTTGTTTTCTTGTTTTAGGTATTTCAAGGAAGGAACTGAAAACTGGCTGGAGTAAGGAAGCAAGATCATCACCAAGGGGAATAGCGTTCTAAGAGGTAGGTCCTCTAATTTGATTCTAGCTTAAGGATGTTTTCCATAGATTGTTTGTTTGTGGCTAGACCCACTCTCTCGGGCTACAGGAATTGTTTGTGTTCACATTGAGAATCTACCTGCACCATAGAGGGAAAGACCATATAGTCGTTGGGTAGCTGGAGCAAGGAGTCCAGAACAATCAGAAACAATTGAGAGAAAAAGGAGGATGATGAGAAGCAACCGAGGGGATAGACAACCAAATGGAACTGGAAATTTGAGCAGCAGAGGAATAGATAAAAGGAGAGGACATGATAAAGAATGGGTTGGTATCTGAGTGTGTCTGGAGCATAGAAGAATCCAATCAAAAGGCTAGAGCAGTGGCAAGAAGGCCAAAGCTAGGCTCAGTCAGAGATTTGGAATGTTCTGTGGTCATGGTATTTTATGTATTTTCTCATGACTTTATGTAGAATGTATGTTGTAATGAATCTTCCATTAGGTTAATATGAATGAGTACATGGACCAGTTGCCTAGTATTATCTATGTGATTTTTTTTTTATTTCTAGGCCTGCAAAAAGTTTTCTAATGTTGAAGGTCTTTCCTCATATTAATATGATCTCTATAACGATATAATTTTATGGTTAATGTATTCTTTCAGTTGTACATAGAATGATAGTTGGATAATCGTTGATATCATTCTAAACCCTTCTTAGTTTCGATCACGACACGCCTTCGGTGAGACTCCTTATCCCTTGGGGTAGGGTGAAAATGTTGACGTTGTCCTAGACTACAATGGTCCTTTGTTGGCACCTTGTGCTTGAACCTAGGGTCTTTACCTGGTGACAATTTTGTGCCAACAAATGGTTCCATTGTTGGGACCTGAAATCACAAGAACCGGTTTGTAATATGGTGTCAAGGATATTTAAGAAAGAGATTCAGGATTAGTGGGATAACGTACATTGGTTTGTATCAGAGTGGGCTACTTGTCAAAGCCAACCTATCGGTAAAGTGAGTGGAGAGATTTTGTACTCAAAGGCTATGAGTGATCAGTACAGGATCTTCTGGTGTAATGTTTCGGAAGACTTGTATAATTGGTTGAGGAGGCTAAAAGTAAAGAGTTGATTAGAAGGTGCTACGCCATTTCGTCGCAACGGGGTTCCCACAGACTTCACAACACTTCGACACTTGAATAGTGAGCTGACGAGGGAGGTATATTTTTTGGTATAGATGACCGTAGAAGGGTACATAGTCAAATTTGCAGCAGAAAATGGGCAGACCTTTTCAAAGGAAGAAGTAGTTTTCAGATTCGGGTTAAGAGGGAAACTGGTGAATGAATTTCCCTTGTGGATTAAGATGTTGATGGTGGAAGAAGTATTGCTACCTTTACCCATAGTGACTATGGTAGCATAAAAACCCAATACTGGGGGAAGGGCCTAAGGGGAGAATGCTACCATTTAGGGAAATGTAGATGCTACTGAAGGAATGGACATAGAAGGATTGCAAAGAGCTAGAGACATTAGGTGCAAAGGAGAGCGCTACTAGCACAAAAGTGGTAGGAAAGAGTGGTACAAGCACTGAATAAAATATGTATGCAGCCCCAACAAGTCGGAGAGGTGCCAAGGAGCCTAAAAGCAAGAAAGAGTGTGGAGAAAGATGTAGAACAAGAAAGGGATGTTGACTATACAAATAGAAGCCAAGAGAATGACAGGGACTCACCCTTATAGGTTGTGGGTAAAATGCTGGAAGGAAGCACTCGCGGAAAATATGAACAGGAGATGGAAGGCGAGATGTGTGATGTGATGAGAATATTATTCGTCGAGGATGATACACCAGCTAGAGTTCAGTAGGGGAACCCCCAAATCTCAAGCAATGTTCACCTCGACCTTCCCTTGATGCTTTACAAAAATATTGAAAAAATTATTGCCAAGATGATTAAAGTAATACAAGTACATAGTGTGCGTGAAAAATATAAAGAAAAATTTAATAAATCTAATAGCAGTGTTAGTAATCTTAGGTCAAGGATCTCAACAACCCAGAAACCAATTATTTTTTCTCTTACCACACACCCAAATCAACATGGAAAGGTATTTTACAAGATATCTCGAATTTGTTGGTAGAGGGAATGAAGATGTAGAACAACATTGGTATCTGTGTGAAGCTATATGGATAGCATGCCAAACACTAGATAATGTAAAGTCGATTGAGTTCTAGAACACATTAAGAGAAAGTGATTTAAGAAGGTTTATCAAATGGGGAGAATAGAATCAAAATCCTTCAGTGGATGATATTAAGAGAGGCTTCATTCAAGAATGCAAGGTGCCACAAATAGATCAGTAGGGATAGTCCGAACTATGGGAGATCAAGAAAAAAGAAGGAGACACTACTTGGGATTGATGTAGAGGTTTAAGCATTCTATTGGCAAGCTAAGCTATACCATAGCTCAAAATCATTAGAGAGATTGGTTAATCAAAGTGCTCCTACCCCTTAAAAGAACACCATTGACACAACAAAATATTGGAACTCTCTAAGATGCCTTAGAACAAGTGTCACGCATAGAATCCATGGTAGGATACCCACATGAGTATTGAGGCGGGATGAAATCACAAGAACCATCAATCATCGACCTCCAGAATTAAATCGCCAGTCTAACAGAGAAATTAAAGGACATACAACTAATTCGACTAGTAAAACTCACTGTATAGTGTACTCACTACCTCGTGGAAGGCCACGTGGCAACTGAATGCCCGAGGCTAAGTGGCACAAATAGTTCAGGGGGGATTGCAGGATCATCAGGGGCCTCGCCAATAGAAAAGTTGCGGCAGTGGGATCTCAATGAGCTTTGTCGGGCCGAAACCTGCAACACTGCTATGAAGTTTGTAAGAACTATGGAAATTATCCACGAGTATGTCTAATACTACAAAATTACTCCCGCATACCTAAAAATAGTTACTATGAATTATGCACATCCACAACGAACCACATTGACAAATGACAAGAATTAGATGCTTTAGCAGAGCGGCTAGGTAGGTCCACCTTCAGATCCACTGAATCTGGTCATGGGGGGTGAGGAGGAGGTACAAGAGGAGGAAGAACAATGGGGAGATGACCTGTAAAGTGTTACAATTGTGATTAGGATGGACATGCAGCTAGAGACTATCTACTCCCAAGAAGGCCTTTGTGCTTACAATGCAAAGTCAATGCACATGCCACCAAGGATTATCCCAAGCTGATTGCAAAATGGGAAGAGAGAATTAGACAGAGGGGGGGTAATTTGATCAACGCATAGCCACGAACCACTGATACACTACTAGTAACTAAGATAAATATAGTCACCAGAGGGGGTAAGAAGACAGGGGATGATCGTGGTATGGTATACCAGCCTTTAATTGTTTGGGTAGCATCACCAAAGTGGTCATACAACCCCACCCCATAAAAAAAATACTATTAGGAAGCGGCCAAGTTATTTGATAGGTTAGCATAGGTAAAAAGAGACAAGAAATATGACTCACACATAGCAGCTAACACTCGACCAGTCAAAGAATGGTTTACGCTATTTTTGCAGGTTTTTGATAATGAACAAATGCTAAAGGAGTTTCCCAAGAGTCTGAAAGTAGTATTTCTAGAGGACAAAGAAAAGGGGGAAACCATATTGGAACACGTACTAGAAAGACATTCCAGAAGGGTACGATGGAACAAGAAGTGAACTCGTATAAAATTTTGGATTGATGGTCAAGTCACAAGATTCCAATTAAGGATACAATGCTAGATCTAGGGTCAGATGTAGATATTTTACCCAGAAACATAGGGCAAGCATTGGCGAAGATGCAACTTAAATATTCACCAATACAATTGCAGATGGCAAATAAGTATTGCATCTTGCCCATTGGAAGGTTGGAATATGTAGAATTCAATGTAGCGGGGGTAAAAACTTTTACTGAATTTCATGTAATAGATATAATGTGTGATAAGGACCCGTACTCAACACTTCTTAGTATTGAATGAGAATACGAGAACTATGCATCATCGACCTGAAGAAAAACTTGATGATATTTGAAGTAGAATGGATGCGAGTAATACAACCGCTATATCCATATCATGGGCCAAGGTTCACTGAACTTGTGGATGATCGAGACGAGCCAGGAATGCTAGATCAGTTGTAGAGGCTAATGGTAGGAAAAATAGAAAACTACATAAATCCCACAGTAGGAGGATTGGTCAATTGGAGGAGCATACAAATTTCAGAAGCTAGTTCACAAGTCACTTGGGATGCATGGCAACAAGGAGGATACAACATTGATACGAGACGTTGTGCCATGCTATGTAGGATAAATTGGATTGGAGTAGAGGTAAGAAATTATCGTACTTTCCACAACATTAAATTAGTATACACTTTTTTGAATAAAGTGGACAGAAACATAAGAGAGGATCACAAAGTTCCTCTATTAGATATTGTGTTACACACCACCCCGAAAAGGTGGTGGAAAGAGGATAAAAACAGTTTGGATGAATGGGAGACTATCAAGAAATCCATGAGAGATAGGTTTAAACAAGAAGGAGACCAACTACATGACAAGGTGAAGTATAGAGGAAACGTAGATCCCGAAAAGAATTTAGAGGATTGCACAGAGAAATGGGAAAAGGAGAAAGTACTAAAGTAACTCTGGGTGCATTTATTCATACATACCTTACGTATGATTCCACAAGCATGGTATATACAGGAGGAAATTCGCAAATAGACAGTGGACTGGGATATCATGGCCTACCAATTCAGCAGTAGTTTCTCGTTCAAATATAGTGATCAACACATGATTGAATCCTTATATTCCATTAAAATGATCCTATTTACTCTGGGACAACTATGGGAATGTTGCATTGACGATAAATTGTTACAGTATTTCTATGAAGTAGGGTATGCAGAATATATGTCTTATGGAAAAGTAAACACATATTGAAAGGAGGATGATCTAGAAGGACTTAGAAAACTGACATTTCAAGAAATGAAAGGTGAATGGGATATTGAAGAAAGCCCTCTAGTCAAGGCTGCACACTTGCTCCCAATGAAATTACAGAAGCATAACATCAGCTTTGATAATAAACCTGATATGGAATCCATCAGATATTATTGGGATGAGAAGAAAACTAAGGAGATTTTTGATATGTTGCATGAATACGAAGATTTATTTCCATCCTTTGCATTTGAATTAAAAGGAATAAAAGGGGAGATTAGAGAGATGAAGATCACAGTGAAACCAAATGCATGTCTAGTGAAGCACATATCATATAGGCTAAACCCAAGAGTGAAATAGAAGGTGAAGAAAGAGATTGACAAAATGTTAGAAGCCAGACTCATATTTCTGGTGGACGAAGTAGAATTGATTTTCCTGATTATAGTATAGAACAAGAAAGATGCCACAGAAATCAATGTCTATGTAGATTATAGGAGCCTAAACAATGCATGTGTACCTGATCTATTCCCAACTTTGTTCAGTAATGAAGTTCTAGACAATGTTGGGGGGAATGAAGCATACTCCTTCACCGATGGATTTTCAGGTTATCATTAGGTCCGTATAGAGGAAGAAGATAAGAAGAAAACAACATTCACAATAGAATGGGGGTCATATGCCTATCATGTAATGCCATTCATTCTGAAGAATGCACCAATGGTTTTCTCACAAATTGGCATAGCTGCCTTTAGAGATTATATTCACAGGTTCTTAGAAGTATACATGGATGATTGGATGGTGTACAGTGTTCTAAAGAAACACACCAGTCTACTACGGGTCATGTTTGAAAGGTGTAGGTAGTTACAAATCTCCTTAAATCTCAAGAAATTCATCTTTGCAGTTCCATTCAAAACATTGTTGGGCCATATTTTTTGCAAAGATGAGGTGTGGGTAGATCTCGCAAAGGTTGCGAAAATTGTAAATATGGAGCCACCAAATAATGTAAATAAATTGTGATCAACATTGGTCCATACAAGATATTACCATCGATTTATTCATACTTATGCCTCAATTACATCTCCTATGGAGAAACTGCTCAAGAAGAGAGAAACTTTCAGGTGGATAGAGGCTTGTCAAGCAATACTGAAAAAATTAAAAGAAATATTGGTAAGAACCCATATTCTTGTATACCCGGACTGTAATAAGTAGTTTCAAGTACATATTGATTCATCAGGAATAGCATTAGGAGTAGTGGTGATGCAACCTCGAGAAAGAAACTTGGATCACCCAGTTTACTTCGCCTGTAGGAAACTATCAACAACTAAGAAGAACTACACAACAACAGAAAGGGAAGCACTAGAAATGGTTTACTTCCTTCAAAAAATCATACATTATCTTCTGGGAGAACCATTCAAGTTATTCACAGACCACATAACTTAAAAATATTTGTTAAACAAGCCAGTGTTGGAGTGCAGAATTTGTCGGTGGTTACTATTGTTCCAAGAGTTCACCTTTGAAGTGGTCATAAAACTGGGAAGGTTAAACGTGGGGCTAGACCATCTATCAAGGTTAGAATCAGGAGAAAATGAAGGATGATTAGACAACCAACTTCCATATGCTGACTTTTTCTGAATATAGTCCATTGCAGACTACTTCAAGGAGATTGATGTGGTACTAACAATAGGATACTCCCTAGAGGGATACACATCAATGTATAAGAGACACCTACTAGTGAGAGCGGAAGACAATCAATTAATTTCCGGACACCTATACAAGTTGGGGTTTAATCAAGTTCTATGACATTGCCTCCTTCAACATGAAATGCGGGATGTGCTATGGGAGTGCCATGCTAGAGTTGCGGGAGGCCATGTTGGCGGCAAAGCTACCACAAGGAAAAGCAGGCTTGGTTATAGTGGCCTACCATCCACGAGGATGCTAAATAATATGCAAAGAGTTGTGATATTTGTTAGAGAGTCAGGAAGCCATCACATCTGGATGAACTTCCCTTAAATCCAATTCACATAGTAAAAATGTTTGAGAAATGGGCAGTAGATTTCATCATCCCTATCATGCCACTAGCACATCATTCCCATGCCAGGTACATCATAACTTCTACAAAGTACCTTACTCGGTTGGCAGAGGGAGTATCAATCAAGGATTGTACAAGTGATACTGCAGTAAGATTCATCTTTGAGTGCGTTATATCCATATTTGGATGTCCAAAAAGCTTAACTAGTGATCAAGGGATGCATTTTGTTAATGAAAATGTCGTTGCTCTCCTAAAGAACTTCATGGTCCAGCATCACAAAAGAATCTTGTAACACCTGCAAGCTAATGGAACGATTGAAGCCTTTAATAAAATACTCAAGAGGTGTCTGACACAAATTTTGTTAAGAAACCGAGATGAATGGGATGAACAGGTACCATCAACATTATGGGCTTACAAAACAACAGTAAAAAGGACACACAAGAAAATTCCATTCCAATTGGTATATGGTAGAGAAGCAATAGTACTAACAAAATTCATTGTCTTGAGAACTTTTATCTCCAATTCCACCAAAATGACAGATGATGCCACTTTGAAAGAGAGAATGTAACAACTGATGGAGTTGGATGAATCGACGTTTTTAGTGGAGTTCTGCCAATTAGTGGAACAAAGGAGACAGAAGGCTTGGGACGATAGACACATCAAAAATAAAACCTTCAAGATAGGGGATCATTCTCTACTGTATGATAGTAAGTTTCAAAAGTTTCAAGGAAAACTTCAAATGCATTTGTTGGGGCCATTCATAGTTGTGGAGATTAAAGATTCTAGGGTGATGAAGTTAGCGGAACTAGACAGCATCATTTTTGTTGGATGGGTGAATGGCGTACACCTGAAGCCTTTTGAAAAATCCATAGTCATGCCATCAAAGTGGAGGGGTCTCAAGAATGAGCTCACAAATAGGTTTTAGTCAATAATACATAGTGAGCCTAGAATAAATGCATAGAGAGTCACATGAGTCAGTAGCAGATTTATTTATAGTCAATGTCTTTTTCACTTTTCCAAAAATAAATAACACATGTCAATATGGTTGTGCAAATCATACCATGTCACAGCAACCGACTTGGATTGTCAACATTGCACGATTGTTTTCTGCCATAATACAAGTATTTTTTGTAATAAGTAAGAAATAATACCTTTGTCAAATAGAGTTCCATAAAATCTTTTCTCGTTGGGAATAAATCAGCCAATAATTACCCACCATTATGGAAACTTTATTAACCATGTGTCCCACTTTTTCCTTTCCCGTGCTACATCATACCAGTTAGATCCACGTCAACAGATAACAACATAACATGATTAAGAAGCATAGGGAAAGTTCCTGTTGTAATTAGTTATCAAGTCTAGTCATAAACATCATGTCAAGTTTTGTCTACTTAATTTTCATGGTGATGTAGGGAGTTACAAAATTTAAAATGCGGGTGATAGAAAAACTTCAAATTCACACTTAGAAAGATGATGAAAGAAATTATCTCAGTCCCAGATGACCGACTGAATGAGTGTTAGAAAATTTGTATGGAAAGTATGACAAAGAAAGACTAGTGGATAATGATCTCTCAGATTGTTTCCAATTTCCATTATGGAAGCGGGAAGTATACATGGAAGATGTGCCAAAAGGAGATGGCACAATGAAAACCATGGTTAAAGAGGATTTTAGAGGCCTCCAACAATCAACACTGATTAATCTTATAATCCTACCTGTTTTCGACACAAAATTGGTAGCAATGCAATGCACAAAGCTCTTAGCCAGTAGGATGCATGGGGATCACTATGGCTCGACAAAGGATACCCCATTCATGTTAATGACATCCATTGACTGAGAGGACTCTTTGCAAGTGGAAATTCCGTGGCTACAACATTCCAAGGAGGAACAAATCCACGGTGATTTCACTAAATGAAACTATGATATAGCGTTTTCATTCGTGGAATACTAAAAAATACCCTTATTTTGACTACATATTCGGAAATACCTCTAAAAATCACATTATCTAACCCCATACCAATATGAACCCAATACACCTTCCCAATTTAAAAAACCCCTACTTTCACTAGATATTGTAGGTATGCATTTTCTCATTAATATTTTTTATACCCCTTTATATTTTTTTAACTTTGAGCTCCATTTGTTTTACCTCTCGATATAAAAACCCTTTACCCCCTATTATATGCTCAATATATTATGTCATTTTTTCCTCAATATATATCCACCAATATGAATGCACGTTGTATGATATTGCTCTGCTAGTGAAGCCCCCATGAACAAAGCGAGCAAAGAAAGAAGGAGACAAGGATTATTACGAGAAATACAAGGCCCGTCACAGGGGCAGAGACGTGAATATTGAACTTATCACCAAGGATGAAATAAGATTCTCCTGCTACATAATAGCAGGGAAAAGAATGAGGCATTTTTCCAAGAATGAATGTACCCTGGACACAATATTAGTTGCAAAACACTTCTGCCAAGGGGAGCTGCTTAATTGGTCGGCCTTCGTACTGAATGAGCTCTTTGAATCCTATGAGGACATTTACAAAAGAAGCACTAATTTCATTTTTGACTATACATTGATGACTCTGGCAATGTTGAAATGGTGACCACCGAGAGGAAGGGAAATGATGCAAATTAGAGGCGACCATCCCATAGCACTAACATATGATCCATGGAGAGCTTTAGGGGACCCCAAAAGCAAAGAAATCAATGAGGAGAAATTTACCGAATGGTATGGGTTGATGTTGATCACAATCAGGATGAAAGAAAGAATACCCAGATAGTTGTTGGACAAGTTTTCGCAAGATATCTGGTTTGGGGTTACCAATGGGCACACATACGTTAGGTTAAGATGCGTCCACCTAGAAACATTTCAAATGAGGCAACAAAGATATGTTTTATCAGAAGCAGCATTCCATAGCGAAATTTGTTCATGGTCGAGGGTTGTGTGTGAGATAACTGACAGGAAATATAGATATTTATTTGAAGGGATGAGGCCACAATCGCCAAGAAGAGAAGCAGCAGGGAGTAGCAAAAAGCGACAAGTAGAGGATGACCTCGAGCTGATGGTTCTTTAGATGGAGCAGTGGATGTCATCCCTCAATAAAAAATTGTGAACCTTCAGGTGAGGTAACACAATCCATGGCTTTTCAAGGTTCTACCCTGTTTAATGTGATAATAACCACTCCTCTATATGTAGTGATTCCCATTGTTGGCCCCCATGCACAATCAAGGTCAACAATCCCAAAGCCAAAATAGAAAATGGGGAATTAAAAAGTCAGTCACCAGTAAACCAACGATAACTGCTACAATCCAATTGTTGACCTCCCTGGTGAGGTCGATCAGTCAATATTTGCATCCCCAATCATTGAAGAAAATCCTCAAATGTCATTTGCAGTCTCACCAGGGTTGCGAGATCCATCCCGGAATATGACCTCCACCTCCGTGACCCTATCTGAAACCATCTCCCTTGGTAGGCACATAGCCAAAGAAGAAATGGAAGTGGAATATACCTAATAGTACTGTGAGCCTCATCAAGGCAATCGCTCTCACACATCCTCACTGGTATCCCTATTTATAGGGTCAGACCCACTACAAGGTGATGAGCCAATGGTTTCTACTCCATAGCCAGTGGGAACTAAGCAGTACCAGACCACATTCCCTATAAATTTCCTATTAATCCAAAAACCTACCATTATTCCACATACACCTCAGTTCACCATCCCACTCAGATAAGAAAACTCTCCCACATCCCACTTAGACAAGTCCATTTCCAATGGCCTACCCATTCGAAGCAATTTTCCAGATCCAAATGCAATGCACGTAGAAACCTTGCAACATTGGTGATCAACACAGTTTTTTGGATTCATCCAAAAATCTACACAAAGAGTGGAAATATTACATTATGACCTCTTCCATGAACATGCACAAAAGAAAAGAGAGTTGCAGGACGCCATAGAAGAAAGAGATTAGCTTAAGCAAAAAAAACAGTGATCTACAGGCCCAGGTAGATCAGGTTACAAATAGATTTTGGTCGATGTGGCCAACAATATCAAATGTTGTCGTAGAATCTTAGTAGGATATGACATCATGCATGTTGGTCAATTGTTGTGACCACATCCAGGCAGCGTTCTCAAGTCTGGTAACCGTGAATGCAAACATTAGGAAAATATTGGAGGCAGACCGATCAGTGTTGCCTAATCTGACTGAGATATATGGTAGGACAATAGACAAGAAGATCACCAACATCACCACTACAAAAGAATTGCCTTCTGAAGCATTGGCTAATGGGTTTTCCCTAATGGATAAAGTGCACGACTAGTCAGGAAACCTAGCCATAAAGACTCAACCTATCTACCCTCTCCGAGAACAACTTCAAGTTTTAATTGCCTACAAAAAAATATGCACAGACTTCATTGAACTACAAAATATTGATGAAGAAATAGCCACCTTTGAGGCCCAAGTCGAATAGATAGAAGAGGCATCTTCAAAAATAAAGAAGAAAATCAGAGACCTTAAACCTCTGGTCCGCCTACATGTCCTTGCCCTGAAAGAAGTCTGCAACAATAACGAAGATCAATGGAACAAACTACAAGGTAGTAAGCCGAATTAGCTAACATCCAGAACAACAGAGGAATTCATCAAATAGGTTGAATCCACATCAATTGCATGGAAAAAAACACTCAACCAATACAACAATTTCACACAAGAAACAAAAACAATTGTCCCTGAATGGGGGGGTTTGTTTGGGAAAGGAGGCCAACGGACTACAGAAGAAGCAGCTAAAGTAGTAGCCCCTCAACAAATGGTAGAAGAAGTAGCTAAAATAGTAGGCCCCCAGAGGGAAGAACATGAGCAGCTAGAAGGAGAAATACCTGTAGAAACATCAACAGGACCCACAACACTGGAGATAGATTGACTTGGGGATGAGTCAAAGAACTATGGTCGGGGCCTATTGGGGCCTTCGTTTTGAATTTTGAAATTTTTGAAGGTATGAAGAGGGAAAAACAGGTAACAGGAGCAACAGTCAAGTTGCAGAGAAGATAGTTGCGAAAGGGAGCAAGACCATGCAATCGTGGGGAACTTGTGACACGGTGTCAGGAATAAGTAGAAATAGCCAAGTGAGCAAGGAGGAGGATGAGAAGTAGCCGAGGCAATAGACAGTTGAACAGAACTCGCAGTTCGAGTAGCTGAGGAATAGATAAAAGGAGAGGATAGCATGAAGAAGGGGTTGGTATCTAAGGGAGTCTGAAGCACAGAATAACCCAATCAGAAGGCTGGAGAAGTGGCGGGAAGGCCAAAGTCAGGCTCGTTCTGAGATCTAGAACCTTATGTGGTCACGATATTTTATGTGATTTCTCATGGCTTTATGTCGAATGTATGTTGTAATGAATCTTATGTTAGGTTAATATGAATGAGTAGATGGAAAAGTTACATATTATGATCTATGGGAATTTTTGTGATTTTTGGGCTTGCTAAAAGTGTTTTAATGTTGAAGGTATTTCCTCATATGAATACGATATCTATAATGATATAATGTTATGATGAATGTATTCACTAAGTTGTACATAGAGTGATGGTCGGGTCATCCTTGATATCCTTCAAAAGCCTTCCTAGTTTCGGTCATGACACACCTCGGGTGAGACTCCTTATCCCTTGGGGTAGGGTGAAAATGCCAGCTTTGTCCTAGACTATAGCGGCCCCTTGTTGGTCCCTTGTACCTAAACCTAGGGTTTTTCCTTGATGACATTTTTGTGCCAACATTCATCAATGGGTGAAAAGAGTATGAAATCTACAAAATAATTTTTTTGGTAACTATGGCTAGTGCCATTGGAAAATCCTATGTACATTAAAGGGGATATGAACATATATAAACCACGTACCAAAAATGATAAGAAACAAATTTAAACATGACACACATGCAAAGAAAAGTAAGAGCATACACTAATTATGTATGTATAGGGCACCATGCCCAAAGTTATAGGCATAGTAATTTCTCAAATAGATCCCATTGTGGGGCTTCAACAGAGTGTTCTGGTTGACATATTCAACAAGCACATTTCTCCCCTTATTTATCACATGTTTAAAAATATATGGATCGAGCCAAAGGGGTTCTAACTTCTTGCACCAAGTTGATGATGTTTTTTATTATAAACCAGGACCAAGTCACCTTCAAAAAAGACATGATGTCGAACAAAATTGTCATATTGAAGTTTAACACATTTTTGGTGTCTCTCATTGGCTAAGAGAGCATCACAACATTGTTCATCAATCCAAGCCAAATAAAGGAAGTGTTCTTCCTTGAAAAAAGTGTTAGGGATAATTTTGACATCAAGTTTAATGAAGGTGTCTCATATTTAATGAGTAACATTGTTTTCATTCCATATACTATTTGGAAAGGAGTGAATCTTCTGGAGGTATTAGCTAAAGTTTGATAAGCCCAAAGCGATGAAAATAACATTAAGTGTCAATCCCATTTGTGGTCTCTAACTATGTATTGTATCATAATCTTCAAGATGTGATTGACAACCTCGACTTGACTGTTAGACTGAGGACAATAGGGAGAGGAGTTCTCATTATGGAACCCAAACTTGGATGGCAACTTAGTCATCATATGGTTGTGAATGTCTACTCCATTATTAGTCACAATCCTTTTGGGTACACTAAACCTAGTGATGCCATGGTCGAAGAAGAAATAAGCTATGATGGTGGCTTAATTTGAGTAGGTAGGCATAGCCTTACCCCATTTAATGAAGTAATTTACAACCACAGTGATGTAATTATGACGACTGGATGAGGTAGGCTTGCACTCCATAAAATGAATATCCCATTTTGGAAAGGAGCTGACAATGACTAGAAGATAAACGGAAGCAATATGATTGCACATTTTATTAGTAAAAATATGACAAGGCTAACACCTTTGGATTATAGTCATATAATCCTTGAAGATTGTTAAAAATAACAGCAAGAAATTGCAATATAATTTGTCCTTGAATTAAGTTAGGAATTAAATAGAAATTCTATTCTCATAGCAATTTGTAATAGTTAACTAAGTTAATTTGACTTAGTTGGCTTAAGAAATTTGAGTTGGAAATCTATCTCGAGTCATGTACAGTGATCCATAAATTTTAGGGGCCCAGGTTGAGTTCTTTTGAGTTGTGACTAATTGAATCAGTTTAACTAAGTTATAGTCAGTTAAACTAGTTCCAACCGTTGGAGGAACTAGTAGGAGGTCTAATAGTGGGGATGGGAACCAATTCAATGTCATTTATCCACTACTTAATAAAGATTCACTTATAAATAACTCATGCATGTCAGTTCAAAGGAAGACCCCGTTGAGATTAGAGTTTAGAGACAATGTACTATCAGTTGTATTATTTTACGAGTTGTATAGATGGTGGATGAAATCAATAGAAGGCCTATGATGGGTTGCACAATTATGGATAGAGAATTTCCCAATTAGATATGGGATAATTCTCTGAGGAATTTTGTAGGGAAGTAGGGGCTTAATAGGCATCATAATTGGCTAAGTGTTGGATTGAGCTAGTTTGTGAAGTAGAGAGATAGATTGTACTTGTGCAGGAATTGTTCATGTTAAAAAAGCATTATATTCTCTTCTTAGATCTTCTCGTTAATGTAATATAGATAGATGGGGTTTTAAGCAGTTTCTTTCCCCGGAAAAATATTTTGTTATGTGTGATTGAAATTATCCCTTTTCTTCTTATCGTTTTCATTGACCAATTTTGGTTTCCGCTGAAGAGTAGAGTAGATTGTTGTCTTGTGTTTTAGCATATCACATAAGTTTTTGAATCTACAGTAAAAATATACATGGTATTGTAGATGAATATAGTATAGAAGAGGATAATTTGAGTTTGTTGTGCAAGTGAAATCGAATTTGTAGGTTCATACCTCACAGTCAGCAATATGTCATTTTACGGTTTGAGACTAGAGTATTCCCTAGAGGGAAGCTCAAATTACATATCTTAGAAGGATAGGATGGAGGCAATGTTGGAATACAATTGGTTCAAGGAATTCATAGATCAGGATATTCCTAAGCCTACAGAATTTGATGTTAAAGGTCTCGCTGAATGGAGAAAGGGTGCGGAAAAAGTGAGAAAGATTATCCTAGAAGGAGTTCAAGATCAAATTGCCTCAAATATCCATCATAAGGACAATCCATTTGCAATGTGGAAGGCATTGACATACCTATTTCAAAATAGAAGTGACTATTGGAAGTTGGCACTGAAGGAAAAACTTAGAAAGATCAATACGGAGAAGGGCGACTCAATTCCGAAGTACTTGACCAAGTTCACCCAATGTTGGGATGAGGTTGGAAGTGTCAAGATTACTATTGCAAAAGACAGTCTGGTGAGCCTAGCACTTCTAGGACTTCCCAAGAGTTGGCACAATTACTAGGATTTAGTTAATGGGATGAAGAAGCTACTAGTGGGAATGGTTATGGTCCGACTTCTACAAGAAGAGATTCAGTGGAACACCATAGACAGATCCTCATCAAAGCATGATGAAAAGGAGAATTGTGCCTTAGCGGGTAAGGAAAACCAAGGGAAGGGCAATTCATCCCATTCCAGATCAAATTCTTGCAAGGGAAGTAAGAAGAAGGACATGTCAAAAGTCAAATTCTTTCATTGTCATGAGCTAGGACACTTTTCGAAAAAGTGTCCTCTTAAGAAGTCCAATAAGAAGCCCTCGGGAGGAGCGGCAGGTGAATCTCTTTCTTCGTAGTTCAAATTAGACTTTACCCTCATCACTTGTATGGTGTCATTGATGATGGGTAGTGTGTGGTACCTAGACAGTGGAGCTTCTTTCCACATGACCAGTAACAAAGAGCTCTTCAGTAGCCTAGATGAGAAGGCTCTCCATATGCATATCAAGATGGGTGATGATGGGAGGTATGGCACTACTGGCATCAATACAATTACCTTTCATATGGAGTCTCATTTTCCCCTCACTTTTCAAGATTTTATGTATGTTCTTCATTTGAAGAACAACTTGGTATCTATTCTCATGTTAAAGGATAAAGGATATGATGTTAGATTTAGTAAGGAAAAGTTGTTCCTTTGTCACATAGCCATAGGACAGGTGAAGAGGATAGGGGTTCTAGTCAAGAACCTCTACAAGTTGAAGGTAGAAGATTGTGATTCCTTGAGCAATAAAGTAGAGAAGGTGCAGAGCTGAGACATCGGTGAGTTGTGGCATAGGAGATTGGGTCACTTGCACCATGGTGCCTTGAAGATCATGCATCAAATTTATAGCAGCCTTCCCAAGGCTACACTAGAGCATGTAGACATATGAAAAGGGTGTACATTGGGAAAGTACACCAAATCTTCCTTTCATGAAAAATACACTCGAGCATAGGTGATACTCGATCGAGTTCACTTAGATGTGTGTGGACTGTCCTCGACAACATCCACAACCAAGCACATGTATTATGTAATATTTTTTGATGATTTTTCTTGTAAGTGTTGGATATTTTTTATGTAGAAGAAAGATTAGACTTTTGCTAAGTTTTGAATTTAAAGCACTTGTCGAGAAAGATATTGGCAATAAAGTTAAATCTCTTAGGAGTGATAACAATGGAGACTGTGTGTTGAATGAATTCAAAAACTTTTGTGCATAAAAAGGCATTCGATGAGAGTTGATAGCACCTCCTAACCCACAGTAGAATGGGGTGGATGAAAGGAAGAACAAGAGTATTGTGGGAGTGGCACAACCAATGTTGCATGAGCGGGGCCTACCATTACACTTGTGGGATGAAGCATGGAACACAATTGTTTATTTGCATAACATAATCCCTCATCGAATTCTCGGGATGAGTACACCAGAAGAGGCTTTTCGAGGGAAGAAACCAGATGTGGTGCACTTCAATATTTTTGGTTCATCAGTCTACTACCATGTAACCAAAGATGCAAGTAAAAATCTTGAGCCAACAGTAGAGTTGGGCATATTTATGGGGTACACTAATACTCCTCACAACTATCGAGTGTACCTACCAACCAATAGGATGACATTGGTTCGCAAAGATGTAAAAATTGATGAAAGGAAGGTCATGAGATGTTCCCTTGGGAGGGAGCTTCAGCTACCTGCGGTCGAGGAGCTTTTAGCTCCATAGGAGTAACCCTGGGATGATTTTGAGCAGCCACATGTAGAGGAGCAGGGAGTGGAAACACCCACTCATGTAGAGTCTTACAGAGATGGAAGAAAGTGCACTAGAGGGGCTGATAGGTTATTGCATGATGCTAGAGAGAATGTGGGAGAACCCACATCATAAAGAAGCCATATGAGGTGACTGGAGAGGTACGCTGGCTACATGGCTCTAATGAGCGCATGTGTAGATATTGAGGCATCCTCTTTTGAGTAAGTAGTGCAACAACCAGTTTGGGTTGATACCATAGTTGAGGAGTATGACTCCATTGTTAGTAACAATGTTTGGGATGTGGTCCCAAGACTGATAGAAAAATCATTTGTGAGTTCTAGATGGATTTACAAGGTAAAAAAGGTAGTGGACCATAGTGTGTAGAAACAAAGGGCTAGGTTTATGGCCAGAGAGTTTTATCAAGTGGATGGGATTGATTACGATGAGACATTTTCTCCTATAGCAAGGTACTCATCACTGAGATCCATTCTAGGACTGTTAGTGAAAATGGGATGGAAGATACACCATTAATGGTAGGATTGAGGAAGAGTTGTATATTTAGCATCTTGAAGGATTTGAAACCTTCAACAGAGAGTCGCATGTGTGCAGACTCAAGAGAGCATTATATGGACTAAAACAAGCACCTTGTTCTTGGTATACCAGGATCGATAGCTATTTCACTGGGTTGGGCTTCACCAAAAGTGAAGCAGATGTGAAGCTTTACCATATTGTGGTTGAAGGTAAATTGTTGATTATTGTTTTATATGTTGATGATTTGATTCTGACAAGTAATGGTAAGTTGATCAAGTCTTGCAAAGAGGATCTTGTAAGAGTGTTTGAAATGAAGGACTTGAGGCTCATGCACTACTTTCTGGGAATGGAAGTATGACAAGTAGATGAAGAACTATTTGTCTCTCAGGGAAAGTATGCCAACGAGATACTCAAGAAGTTTGACATGGAGAGCAGTGAACCCATGTAGACTCCTCTAGATAGGATGCTACTTCCAGTGAATTAGTGGAGGCTAATATCTACAGGAAACTTGTGGGTTCACTCATTTATTTGGTGAACATATGACTGGACGTGTGTTATGTGGTTAACCAACTTAGTAAATGAATGGTTAAACGAAGAAAGTTGTATTGGAAGGCAGCCAAATATGTGTTTAGATACCTCAGAGGAACTACTCAGTATGGTATTTGGTACAGAAAGACAGAGGGAGTGAAGCTTCAAGGCTTCACCAATGCAGATTGGGCAGGGAGTCCATCTGACAGGAAGAGCATATCAAGTGGGATCTTCAGTATTGGGTCAAAATTTGTTTCTTGGTACAATGGGAAACATAGATTAGTTGCAATTAGGTTAGTATAAGTAGAGTACATGGCTACTAATCAAGCAGCTTGTGAGGTTATCTAGATGAGGAAGATTCTTGTTGGTTCGTTTGGTCAGCAGATGGATCCAACTGTGATTTACTCTGACAGTCAAAGTTGTATAAAACTCTATGAGAATCCACTTTTTCATGATTGGTCCATTCATATTGATATTTGGTATCGTGATCTTCGATATTTTATATTGAGGAGAATTAAATTTTTGGATTACATTCCTATAGAGGAGAAGGGTGCATATATTTTTACAAACGCTTTGTCAATATGCGAATTTGAGTTTCATAGAGGCAGGATTGGAGTAGCAAATAATCCCTTTCTTGTTGAGAGGGAGTGTTAAAAATAGCAGCAAGAAATCCTATTTTAATTTTCCCTTGAATTAAATTAGGAATTAAATCGAAATTCTATTCTCATAGGAATTTATAATAGTTAACTACGTTAATTTGACTTAGTTGGCTTAGGCAATTCTAGTTGGAAGTCTATCTAGAGTCATGTAGAGTGATCCCTAAATTTTAGGGGCCCAGGTTGAGTTATTTTGAGTTGTAATTAATTAACTTAGTCTAACTAAGTTATAGTGAGTTAAACTAGTTCCAACTGTTGGAGGAACTAGTAGGAGGTCTAGTAGTGGGGACAGGCACTAGTGCAACTTTCCTGCTCCACTAGTTAACTGAAGATTCACTCATAAATAACTCATGCATGTATGTTCAGAGGAAGACCCAGTTGAGATTAGAGTGCAGGGACAACGTACTATCAGTTGTATAATTTTCCAAGTTGTACATATGGTGAATGTCGTCAGTAGAAGGCCTATGATGGATTGCGTCGTTATGGAGAGATAATTTCCCAATTAAATATGGGCTAATTCTCTCAGGAATTGTGCAAGGAGTTAGGGTCCTGGCAAATATCAGAATTGGCTAAGTGTTTGCTTGAGCTGGTTTGTGAAGCAGAGAGATATATTGTACTCGTGAAGGAATTGTTTGGGTCAAATAAGTATTGTATTTTCTTCTCAGATCCTCTGGTTAATGCAATATAAATAGTTAGGATTTTGATAAGTTGCATTCACTGGAAAAACATTGTGTTATGTGCGAGAAATTCTTCCTATTCTACTTATTTTTTTCATTGATCAATTTTGGTTTTCATTGAAGAGTAGAGTATATTCTTGTCTTGTGTTTTAGCATATCACATAAACTATTGAATCTACAATAAAAATCTACAAAGATCAATGACCAAAAATACATAGTAAATTAATGTTATTATACATTATATGCCATGCATAGACCTTAAAACATTTCATAAAACTTATAGAAATAATATTTAAATTGAGCTAAATATATATTATAACATAAAATTTATGATAGTAATTATAATATGTTAAGACATGCATTTTCTTGATGTTTTGTAAAACATTATAAACATAATGTTGATTCCAATTTTAAATAATATGGATTTCAAAATATCAATGAAATAATGTTTATTTGAATTATACAACATAGAAATTAAATGAAGTAGAATATTACTCAACCACATGTTAAGGTACACGTTTCTTAGAACATGATTTAGATTTGGAATTTTTATTTTTTTAAATGTGAATTTCAATAGTTGTGTGTCATAGTGCATAATTAGTTTATGGAGAAACTATGTTAAGGAGTTGAAACATCTATTATTTTGAGTGAACAATTCACCCATCATAAGGGACAAGAAGTCGAAAATATAAGTGCTTTTTCTTCTTGTCCTTGATTATGGTTGAATTGTTCCATCAAAATGCCTAATGTTTCAACTCCTTAACATAGTTTCTCCATAAACTACTTTTGTACTTGTTGAGGCCTCGAAAATCACTGCTTCAACACAATGGAAAAGCCACCCTATCTAGACCTTAAGACAACTCCTTTTCCATTAAAATTGTGGCTCTAAATGGATTGTATGGGACCAATTTCCCAATGAAAGGTGATTGAATGAGTATGTAATGCTTATAGTGAAGTGAAATAGATGGATTTGAAGTAATGAATTAAATGGAAACATATATGCATTAATATAATCTATAACCCATGATTGTTTAACTTTTATCTAGATGTGATCTATAATGATTTTCCTTAGTAAATGAAAACATAGATTTCTCAAACACCAATGGAAATAAAACTATTTTAAGATGATTATTTTGATTAAATAGTTACTCAAAATAATGTGTGACTCATATCACATTTATAATATCAAAGAAAAATTCTTAACATGTATAAAAGTATCAATGTTAGCATGATCAGTAGTGAATACATGTAACATTGTGCTTTAAATATCAAGTAATAAGGAACCAAAAAAGATAAATTTACTATTTACTTATGAGAAAAACAAAGGTAAAATGATATAAATACCAAATGCACTTCGCTCAACTAATAAAATAAATAGCAGCAGTTTACTCCTACTCACAAAGATGATTTTGAGAGTGTAATAGTGGAACTTCTCAAAATTCTTTATGAAAATTTGAAAAACAATGTTCCAGTCATTCTATTGAGAAAAGGATGAAAGTACAATAGCGCGAGCTTTCGTAAGCCTTTCTTCATAAAATTCAGGCCCCTTATTTCATACAACAAGTAACCTTAAATAGGAGAAAATAGCTGAATCTATTGTGTAGAGTGTTGAGGGAATTTAAACAAATCCCTTCAATACGCTTAAACAAAAACAGTTTTTTGGTAGCAATGTTCTAAAAGTGATTTGTTGTCTTCATGAGCTTTGTTTGTTCCATCGGATTCTCTGAATGTTTGTCTATCTTTTTGAACCGAATTTCCACTTATCAACACAATTGTCTTCCTCTATCATGAACCTAAACAAGAAAAATAGGAACCGATAAGCTGGAAATGAATGAAATTGATAAGCGAGTTTTATTTGAAACAAGTCACTTTTGCAGGAAATCAGGAAAAATGTAGATTTGTAATAAATTCCGAACACAACCATCAAGGAGAGGAATGCAAAGTGAGTCTATGATAGGACAATTCAAACTTTATGGTAAATCACAATTTCTTTCTAGGTTGGGAGTACTCTAAATAAAATTGGAAGTGGGATTTCATTAAAACATATTGCAAATGCTTTAGAATCAGGTATGAATTATCGTCATATTTCAAATAGGAAGAATCCCTATTGAAATATATGAAAATCTAAATAAGAACAAATCACTATCAGAATGGGTAGAGGAGGAATTGTTTATGTCTCATGGCTTTTGTAATAGTTGAGGACGTGGGAAATTTATGAAATTGCATTTATAATCCTATAGGGTCTAGGGCTTGATTAGAGATTGTAATACTAAGTAATATTCAGATTGCAATTATGGAGTAGAATATGATAAGAGTTAGCCAGGAGACTTGCGATTTGTGATATGAAGGACGGGATGATGTCATGGTGATGTCACTATTACGTGGCAGATCAATGTGGAATGGTTTTGTGGATGATGACATCATATCAAAATGAACATGAGTAAGGATATCAAAATCACAATTGAAATGAGGCATGACTCTTGGAACTTTGTGATTGTGTAGATACAATATTTAATTTAACTACATTGTATAATTCCGGAGGGTCTAGTTATATCACATATCATGGTTTAGCAGGAGTATGGACTTAATATTTTGAACTTTTGCGATAGGCTATGGATACGAGGTTTTCTGGGTTGGATTTTATAATCCTGTTAGGTCTGGACTTTATCACATATCGCAATTCGTTCCGGTATGAGACTTAATTTCTGTGTTTTATTGTGATAGCCACGAGCACATGGAAACCATAGAATTGTAATGGATAATCACATTAGGTCTAGTCTAATCACAATCACAATTGATAATGGTAGAAGGGTCTTGAGTCTTTGAAACTTTGTATTATTTGCGATGCGGGGAAGTCCTTTCCTTTAAGATAAGTCAGAGTTTACACAAAATTTGTGAGTCAAAGATTATAAAGAATAAAACCTTTGGGAATTAGAACTCAGACTATTTTGATGTTGTTGTTTTTTTTAATCAAATAACCCTTATTGTTTATTATTTAAGGTTTTTTAAAGCCTAAGAATAAGTCTTGGTTCCAGGGATATTTAATTTGGTTTTTTTGGATAATCAAGGTTTAATATTTGGGTTTTAATTAAAAAGCCTAAGTATTAAACTTTTATTATAAGATTTTTTTTTTTTAAATTGAAGGGTCCCTATTCTAATATAGTAAATTTCATAGGAAATTTATAATATATTAAAATGGGGGTTGTTGAATAGTACAACAATTGGCAATTCATTGGAAGAACTAGTTGTATCTTATAAATGAATAACGAATTTTTGAAAAGATTCAGTAAAAACAATAAGAAGTGGAAACTACTTTTCGAAACATTTAGATAAATAAAATTACTCTAACTATAACTCATTAAATTACAATTTCTTTTAAAAACCTTTTGTGAATGAAAAACACATATATACGTGAACCAATCATTAATCAGTTTATAAAAATAAAGTAAGGGGCCTTTTACGACTCAGTTTGTAATGTACTCATTTGTCACAGGTAGAGCCACTACTACTAGCAGGCATTCATAGCCTCGACAGGTTTACCTTTTAACCAACAACAATCCAGTGTCCCGTCCATTTAATAGTGCAATAATTAGAGGTA